>PVKA01001477.1:87467-107170 GCA_004027165.1 Ctenomys sociabilis
CACACACACACACACACACACACACACACACACACACACACACACACACACACACACACACACACACACACACACACACACTCACCAACCAAACAAAAACCTCTGGCTTCTCTCATCAGACACTTCTGAGTTTTCTCATTTCAGCTGTTAGAAATGCTGGCCCTGCCTACACCCAAGCTCTGGTCTCCGCTTATTAGCAAGTGGAGGCCCTGTCCAGCTGGGGGAGGGGATGCTGGCTGCCCACATCAAAAGAGGAGCCCGGTCCTGTGCTGAAACCCGGGGTGACTCTTGCTACTCTCTGGGCCTGTTCCCTCATCTGTGTAATGGGGAGGGGTTGAGTAGAGGATGGTCAGAACATCTTCAAATGTCAATATTTTATGATTGAAAGTGAGATATTTAGAACTAAAAAATAATTCAAATTTATTACCTATTATACACTGGGGAAATATAATTAGCCAATCACAAGTTATTTTTCTGGTGCCACGCACTGTGCTAATCATTTTACATGTATTATCTGTATGATTTTATTTAAGGATCACAGAAATCTTCTGACTTGGGAATTATTCCTCCATTTTTCAAAAGTGAAAACTGAGAACTAAAGACAGTAAACCCTTGATGGCTTCCCTGAAGGAACACTGGACTGTATCAGGGTCAGCCACCTGCCTTGAGTCACCCCTGCCACATTCCTGGGAGACGGAGCCTCAGGTTAGGTGCCTCAGCACCAGAAAACATGGAGTCTCTCAGAGAGTGCTCTGTCTTCATACAATTCTGGGCATAAGAATATGAATACTTCTTCACAGGAGCCCTTCACAGAGAAGCACAAATGTGCTTCTCTGTAACTTCTGCTTGTCTGGGTGGCAGAAAGAACGCGGGGCTGAGGGTCAGAGGGCCTAGGCTGCACCCCTGTCCCTCACCTAGAAGCACCAGAACGCCACACAAGTGGCGCCTTGGGGCCGAAGTTTTTCTCAGGTGAAATCGAAGGGATTGGATGAGATGAACTCTGGGTTCTTTCTGGTTTAGACACGTTAGTTATATAATTCACCACAGTGTATGTAACATGCACACATCTGATTATAACGATGGAAACAGTGAAGAAGCAGCATCACGTTCCAAGGAATAGATCTCTTTCCGCCAACATGTCTGTGAGGGTGTTGAACCTGCCAGCTGAGAAAGTTCCAGAAGGTTCTCAGAAACAGAAATTTCATTTTGTCTTAAAACCAAATCCTCCATCTTTTTCTCTCCTTCTCCCTTTCTTTTCTTTTTTTTTTTCCTTCCCTCTTCTGTGTTCTACCCCTTTTTTTGCCCATCTTTTCATTTCAAGACACAAAGGAATATTTTACTCTCCTAATCTCTTGTGATGTATTTCCTGTACCACATTAAACATAAAACATTGGTGTCTTTTCAGAAATAAGGGATGATCTACGCTGGTTTTTAGCCCTTCCTATTTTGGCTGCTAAATTCCTGGCCCTCAAGGCAGGCATTTTCAACTATGAGGTCCCCGCATGGATTTTCAGGGAGCCTCTGAAGTAATGCGAGCGTGTGTGCTTGGTGCGTCTTTTCCCGGAGATAAAGATCTACGCTTGAGAGAAGAGAGCAGCTCTGGACATTGGAGGTCAGCCTAGGAGACTCCAGGAGCTGGCCTCTTGTTGGCAGTTGGGTTGTGGTGTTAGTGTCTGACGTCACAGAAACCCAGCACCAGACAAAATGGATCAAAACAAGAGACTACTCCATAATCATGTTTGGTCGCAGAATAAAAACAAGAATATTGTTTGAATCATGATAATAACCCCACACCTCTGTTCCCTCGCTAGTGCCAGTGCTGCATCCTTACTCCCAGACAGAAAAGCAACACGGTGCCCCCTTGTAGGGTCAGTCGCCTCCTCTGCTTCTCAGCAGCCTAGAGCCGATGTCCACTGCTATAATGCTCCTCAAGCTAATTTACCCCAAGCCCAAGTCCTCTCTTCTCTAATACCCTCTCACTTAGAGAACTCGTGGCTCCAGTGGTTTATGGTCTCTATTTCAGGGGTGCAATCAATAAAGCTAAGTTTGCTGTGGGTAATCTTGACTGAAGAGAACTGACAAGACCATAGGTTTCACTACATTTTGAAAAGGTTCTGAATGTAACTGGAGAAAATCCTACAACCAGTGCTGACTAGTTTCTTTTTAATGACCAGAAACCTCAAGTGAACCTATAACTGACAGACAGTTATGCTACAAGTCCTTCATCCATTCGGTTTCCAGCTTTTGCAGACAACTGTCTTACCTCTGCCAGCTTCCCTGCCTCCTCCAGCCTCTCCCATCTCAGGCGGGGTCTTCCTGAGAAAGGAACCCCCACGCCTTCCAGCACATCACCCACCCCAGCATCTGCCCCGCGCTCAGACTCCCCCCCTATTGCCATGGATCAGGGCTGGGAACACTGCTGCCTGAGGGCTAAATCCAGCCTGCCCCATCTATTCTTTTATGCAGCACAATTTGTGCTACAGTGAGACAGTTGTGTGGTTATAACATAGACCATCTGACCTCCAGAGACTAAACTGCTTCCAGATATTTAACACATTGCCCTTTACAGAAGTTTGCCCTGGCACAGAAGAGCTGGCAATGCTCTTATTAAGGTCCAGCCTCCATTCCAGCTCTCACCTGTTCTAACCACCTCCAGGACATGGCTCTAGCAAGCTTCCTTTCTTTCTTTGCAATGCCAACAATTTGTTCCACTGGATCATGCCGTCCACACACAAGTGTGTTATTTCTTCCATCTCAACCTTTTCTTTTTCTTTATTGGCAGAACCAGGGATTGAACTTAGGCCCTTGTGCTTGCCAGGGAAGCACTTATTCTATGGAGCCATCTCCCTGCCCCCCTTTCTTCTCCCAATCCATTTCTTTGCTCCTGTTCATAGCAAAACTTCTTGAGAGTGTTGGACTCATTGTCTCCAAGTCCTCTCTTTTTTCTTCCTTCCTTCCTTCCTTCCTTCCTTTCTTCCTTCCCTCCTTCCTTCCTTCCTTCCTTCCCTCCCTCTCTCCCTCCCTCCTTCCTTCCCTTCCTCCTTCCCTCCCTCCTTCTCTCCCTCCCTCCATCCTTCCTTACTTCTTTCCTTCCTTCCTTCCTCCCTCCCTCCTTCCCTTCTCTTTCTCTCTTTCTCTCTCTTTCAGTACCAGGGATTGAACTCAGGACGTCGAGTTTGCCAGGCAGGTACTTATGCCACTGAACCTCCATTCACTTTAAAATTCACTCCAATCGGGCTTTTGTTCACTACTTCACCTGAAGAGCTTTTGTCAAATTTCTGGTGCCCAATAGCCACACCTTCATCTTCTTTGAGCAGCATTTCATATAACTTAGCTCTCTTCCTCCTAAAAGCCTGTGCTTTATTTGCCTGGAAGGAGGCCCCAGTCTCTTGGTTTGTCTCCTCCCTCAGTAGGTCCTGCGTCTCCTTTCTCCCATGAATCAATACTGGGATGCTCCAAAAGTCTGTCCTCTAAAGGTCTTCTTTTCTCCCTTTTTCTCTCTACATGCCTATCCTTGGTGAGCTTACCCAGCCTAGTGAATTCGAGATGCCAGGGACACAACTCACCAGTAGTTCACACCACTCTCCTGAGCTGAAAACTACATATCCAGTTGCCTTCATTAAAATGTCTCATAAATCTTCCCTAAAATACAGCACACCCTAATTGAACTAACCCTGCCTGCAACCTGCCGTCTGCTCCCTCTTTTGTCAATGACAGCTTTGTTCTTCCAATCGCTCCTGCCAAAAGTTTTGGCATCATCCTGACTCTTTCTCCTTGCATATTTCTAGCAGATCAGAGAACTCAGATGAATCTACTTTTTAAATGTACCCAGCATTCAACTACTTTTCAGTATTCACCAGTGCCACGGTACCACTCTGCCTGAGCCACCATCGCGCCCTGCCAGGTTCATTGCAGGAGCCTCCAAAAGGGTTTCTTCACTTCTGCTTTTGCCTTCTTTCCACTTAACACTTAGGACAGCCTCTAGCAAGGTTAGAAACACCGTGCTACTTCTCTGTCCAGGACCTTGCAGCCGTTGCTACTTTCCTTCCACGGCTGCTTTCCTTTCTCTGTGGTACATCAGCATGCTTCTGCTTTCGGTGCGGGCCTTGGTGCTCAGGAATGCCTGGGACACTCTTCCTCTAGCCAGCCACATGGCTCGCTCTTTCTTATCCTTCAACACCTGCTCACACCTCTCCTTGCTGCTGAAGTCCACCTTGACCTGACTGCCCTACTTAAAATTGCAAACCTTTCCATCATCTCCCCCCATTAAATCTTATTGCCTTTTAGCATTCGAGATCAATTCTCCAGTTACTGGGTTGTTTATTGCACATAGTGGTTCATTGGTTGTGTCGACTTGAGAAGTTTAGAAGTTTAACTAAGTCGGCCAGCAATTCTACACTCCAGGGTGTAGAGAACCCACCCTAGGGTGGCTTGTTGCCTGGACAGTATAAAGGGGAAATGAGGGAGGGTGGACAGGCCTGTTCTTCAGTGTTCACCTTCACATTGGATGTCATCTCGTGGCTTCCATCGTAGACTCTTCGGCTTCCACCCTGGATCCTTCAGCCTCCTGCACAGATTCTTCAGCCTTTCTCCACAGGCTAATTGGCCTCCAAATAGGGACCTGCACTGGGCATTGCAGTGAGCTCCAAACCTTGGGCTGGAACCTTCTCCAGAGTACAGACAGCTCTGCATGCTTTCTCATCTACCTCTGACTGACTGCATTTCTTATGCATTAGTATATCTTGTGTTACACGTGTTTCGCTAGTAAAATCTTGACTGATACACTGCATTTCTGTCTAGTTGGAATCAAAGTTTTACGAAGGCGGGGATCTTGGTACCAGTCACCTAGAAATGGGCTTAGCCTACATTTACAGATCAGCACATTTATTGAATGTTGCTGAATAAGTATCATGGGATGAGAAAGAGGAATGGAATGACTCTGGTCCAGAGTCCTTTGCTGAAAAACAGGGAATTAGGGTGCCTTCCTTAGGTGTGGTTCACAGTCATTAACTCCATGTATTTTCTCTCTGTCCCTCTGGGGGGAAATCCACACACACTTACTGGGACCTTGTAATGTGCTTGGCAGTGTACCAGGCACAGGAGCTAAGACTGAATCGGAGTCAGCACTCATCCACAGAGAGCTTACAGTATGTTCAGGAAGCCACACCCTACGCAAGTGATTCTACATGATGAAGGAAATCCTTGCAAGGCACAAATGAGTTGAACGGTGACACTGAAGAGGAGCCAGCCTAGTATGGAGGGCCACTAAGCCTGACTAAGGAAATAGGCACAGGAATCAGTTGAGGAGGACCCCAGAGAGGTTTCACATAGTGCCAGACCTGCTTTGGTTCCAGCAACTCAGCTGGTTTAACAAGACGGCTATAGCCTGTCCTATTCATCACCATACTCAGGCAGTAGGCAGCCATGTAGCTTAAGGTTCTCTCACCTCAGAAATAGCTCCAGTGTTTCTCTCCATTTTCATTCAGCAAGGTGACAGAAGAAACTGCCAGGTCTTCTCTGAAGGAGACCCCTCCCCTGTCATTGACAGAGTTTGAGCATCTTAGACATGTTGGTTATTTTGTCAAGGGAGTGTCTACAGTGCAAGCTTTGACATTATCAACAGAGACCAAACAGCAACCACAAGAAAAGTAGTCCTTAGTTCTGGGAGTGGGAAATGCTAGTGTTACTGTATTTATAAGATACACTGCCAAGCCCCAGTTTCACTTGATTGGTAAAATGTGAATTCTTCAAAAGAAGATGCATTTCTCTCCCTGAACTGTATTCAGAGTTTATCTGTATGTTTCCTTCTGGCTGTTCGGGGGGGGGGGTGGCTCACTCATGTCTAAGCAACTCCAATAATATCTGCTTTTGTCTTAGAGAATCAAACCTAACAAGCACTATAATGTACAGTGAGGTAGCAAAGGAATGTGTCTAGATCCACAGAAAACCTGGGGATTTAACTTCTGGTTCTGCTTTTTTTTCAGTACCAGGCACCGAACTCAGGACCTGCGCTTGCCAGGCAAGCACTTATACTACTGATCTATCTCCTTGGGCCCTGGTTCTGCCTTTTACTCAAATTGGAAATTACTCTACACTTCTGAGTCTTAATTTCTGCATCTAAAAATGGGGGTAATAATAATTCCTATACTCTTGTTAGATTCCTGAGACACTGAGGACATGTGTGAGAACTCTCATAAGATCTAACAGGCTACAAAATGCCGCTCAAAAATCTGGCTCCTGCTGTGAATCCTCTTGTGTAAACTCCTTCTGAGGCTCCAGGAGCGATGAGGCTGGAACAAGGGCCTCCGGACCCCTCCCCGCCTGGGTTCTTTCTGCCAGGTGCCTGCACCGGGCCTGCCTTCTGGTAGAGCAATTATTGGCAAGAGCAAGTTCCTAGGGAAAAGAATACGTGCTGGAGGCAGAGGAAGGGAGGAGAGTAAGAGATCACAGTCAGGGGTCTGCGGGGGACAGCAGAGGGGCAGGGGGACAAAGCCAAACTCTCCTACCTCCTCAGTGTGCCAGGGCACTAGGGTTGAGCCTTCTCTGGTCAGAGTTCTTTATTGCTGCCTCTTCCTCCTCCTCTTTCAGTTTGCCTGTCTGTGTGTGCCTGAAGCTGACCTAGCATAAAGTCACACACTTTTGAGAGCACTTGGAAAGCAGAATTAAGCTTTAATGGTCAGTTCTCGGTTCCTTTGGTATTTTCTTTCAAGCAAAGGCCATGTTTTTGTAAGATACTCCATCTCAATGGGGCTATTCGTTTGCTTCCGGCAAACATTCCCGAGAGGTAGGTTTTAGGAGGTGTTGAAGTTTATTGCTCCCGGTGTCCAATAAACTTGGAGGATCTGTCTTCATGCCCCCCCCACAAGGCCATGTTATTTTAGAAAGTTATAGCTCTTAAAATTGTCCTTTAATAAAAGCAAGTGCCATTAATTCTAAGGAAAGTGAGCTTTCCAAATAAGACCAGCTGTGAATGTTTAAAAAAAAAAAAAGAGGAATTTCAACAACAGGAGTCCGTAAGTGAAAACTATACACCATATATATATATATATATATATTTTTTTTTTTCAGGCATTTTCACAGCCTTTTAAAAGGATGTCTTTAACAAACACGTTTAAATTAGTCAAAAATGCTTGACATGATGGGCATGTTGTGACTGTAGGCCAATATTCAATCCAAGTGGAAGAATCCAAAGGGTAGATGTACCTAAAAAAAAGACACATGAAATTTGTGATAGTGGCTTACACAGAGAGGGAAGCTGGGCTTGAAGTCCAGGTTGGGGCAGGTCCCCAGGGAGCTCAGCTGTCACCCACACTCTTCTGGATCAGCTTAGGAAAGGGTCACAAATCCATAAAGGATTGTAGTGAGGCTTGGACCCCCCATGACTCAGGGCAGACTGACATCTATGTCATGGCTTTTTTTTTTTTTAACAAATAGTTAATAAGGTGGATATTTAAATATTTTCTTATTTGCAAACAGACCAGTCAGAGCACATACTGAGTGTGTGGTGTGTGAGGGTGGTGGCATGCTACAGTTTGTGTCTAGGTGTCCCCCCAAAGCCTCATGCATTCACTGGGACAGCTTCTAGAACTTGTGATTAATTCATGATCCAACGTAGGGATTGTGGGTGTGAGTGCTACACCCGCCCTGGGGTGGGTACTGCGTGCAGTGGGAGGAAGGGAGACAGGCTTGCCAGCTGCCTCAGCCACTGCTCTTCCCTTTGCTCTTCGATGCTTTCCACTGCCATGGACAGCTGCCCGCTGCCACGTGCCACCCTGCCTTGGAGCCAGCCGAGTATAGACTGAAACCTCCACAAACTGTGAGCTATATAAACCTTTCCTTTCTTGATTTGGAGTGTTGGTATTTTGTCCCAGGAACAAGAGAGAAGTAACCGGGACAGGAGACAAGCCTCAGACTGCTACTCGGTGAATCATTCAGAAGATGCCTCCCTTGGCTAAGTCCTCGGCTGCCAGGGACGTGTGCAGCAGTGCTTCGTCGTAGGCTTGCATTATTTCACTTATGTCACAATGACTTACTGGTGAAGAGCAGGGTACAAGGAGATGTGAAGGAATGAATCACACTCAGCTTTGGAGGGAAAACCAGAGACTGTGATATTGATGACTTACTTGAAGCTGAAATTGTGTTTGATCTGGAGGGCTTCTTTACCCATAATCAAATATTGTCTTCCTTTCACCAGGTCAGCATTAGCGCAGACAATCTTTTTAATGAAGGTAATTTCCGAGCCTTTCTCAGCAACAGCTTCCCCTAAGAGACAGGCAAGGAAGATGGTCAAATGCATACTTTAAAAGTCACAGTTAGGGGGCAGGGAGATAGCTCAGTAGAATAAGCACTTGCTTGGCAAGTGCAAGGTCCTGAGTTCAATCCCTAGTACCACAAAATAAATAAATAAAGATATGTAGTTCCTTAAGGCAACTGGAGTGTGGCAGTATTCACACTGTTAAGACTTCAGGCTCTGGAACCAGACTGTCTGGGTTGTGGCCCAGCTGTGGGCCACTTCCTAGGGCTTCACTTGTGTGGCTCTTGGCCGATGATTTGTATTTTCTGGATGAGGGGTCAGTCCCCTCATTGGACAATGGGCACAATAATAAAACCAACCTTGTAGAACCATTAATGAGGTTCAATGGATTACTATATGGCAATGCTCGTAATACAATAAGAATCATGTTTTTGTTAGATGAACAATGTTAATCTCTACATGTTATGTAGCGAAATTTAAAGGTATTTTATAGCTGAATATAGTCACCTTTGTCTAAAAGTACAAGACTGAAAGAGTTGGAAAATTTTTTTTTAAAAATAAAAATAGGACAAAAACATTGGACTTTCATGAAACAAAGTGATAAGAATTCAACAACGGTTGTTATGTTGTACATTGTTGTCTTCAAATTAGTTGTTCAGATTACCAGATATAAGCATGGAAAATTGGTCAAAAAAGTTAAAAAGAAGAGGAAAGAAATTAAGCATTAATTTCTCCTTTCAATAGACCAGCAGGACCAGCCATACAATTATCTAAGGGCTTGGACATTTTTAAGGAAAATAATTTTGGCTTCCCAAAGGACTCAGAAGCAGCCAAGAAGCGGATTTCTGTTCCTGAAATGCGTTCCTCCCCGAGTTGGCCTGTTGAGCTTCACCCATCTTTAAACCCACGTTTAATTCTCACAGTATTTAATGAACCTTCCCTGGGTCCTCTTCATTGTGAGAGTAGAGGCAGACGAGTCCAGGGCCTCAGGCAGGCCGGGCAAGCGCTCTGCTGGTGCTTCACCCAAGTGTCCGTCTCCTCAGGTAGACTAGAAAGTGCTTGGGGCCAGAATTGTGTCAGGGCTGGCAGCCTGGCACAGCGACATCCCAACCGCGGGCCAGCGCTCCCCACCATTTCTATCCTTGTCATGGTAAGCAGTGCGGGCACACAGAGCCTTTGTTTTTTACTCTTTGTGCTACTGGTGCTTGAACTCCAGGGTTTTTCACTGAGCTACATCCCTCACCATATTTCTTTTTTTATTTTGAGACAGGATCTCACTAAATTGCTAAATTTCCCAGGTTGGGTTTGAATTTGTGATCCTTCTGCCTCAGCCTCCTAGATGTTAGGATTACACGTATGTGCAAACTTATTCTTTTTTTCAACTTTTCATTTTTTTTTCCACTCCAAAGACTATTTATTTTAAAGAGAGTAAAAAACAATGCAGAATTACAAAAAAGGATAATAGGAAATTGATAGGGGTCATTATTGCATGTAGCTATCTACAGCATAGTTGCTCAGCATAGGCAGATTTATAGTGCGTGGTGAATGTGTTCCTCGTGGGAATTGGGACGTGGATAGATGATGCGGTGTATTTGTCTTCTCACCACTCAGCTGTCCTTTCTCTTCCACCTCCCTCTGCCTCCTGGTTTCTTTCCTTCTTCAAGAGGTCGGTTTTATTACTTTTAGAAAGATTTTTTTTTTTTTTTTTTTGTCTTTTTGAGACAGGGTCTCGCTATGCAGTTCAGGCTGGCTTTAAGCTCACTTTGTAGCTCAGGCTGGTCTCGAACTCACAACAATCCTCCTGCCTCAGCCTCCCGAGTGCTGGGATTACAGGCATGTGCCACCACACCCGGCTTTAGAAAGATTTTTTGTTAGAAAATTTCAACCATAATTTAGAAATCTTCAGCCACAGCCCATCATTTTTCACCCATACACTCACTAACTGTAAGACCTCAGTGCTGTAGGAGCAATATGAGCTCTTGAGGGACCAGAAACTACGTAGTTTATATCTAGCCTTGATTCGAAAGAGTTTGCTGTTAGTGTAATTCTTTCCTTTTTTCTTTTTTAATGTATTTGCTCATCACAGTGTCTTACTACACAGTTCAGATAGTGATCCTCCTGTTTTCAGCCTCCCCAGCTCTAGGATCACAGGCATGTGCCACCGTGCCCAGACTCTGCGGCCTGCTCAGTCAGCTTTGGGGGTGGGGCTGGCATGGCCTGTGGTGACGGGGATCAAACTGTGGTCCCTGCACTTGCCTGAGCTTGCCTAAGCTGGTGCTTTAGTCTGCTGAGCTATCTCTCTGGCCCAGTGCGCAGTAATTCTTACGTCAGCACTGTGTACTATTTTGATATTCATATAAGTTCCAATGTTGTAGCAAGTATTAAAAACAAATGTCCAGAATTGCGAGATTAACATACGAAAAGACTGGTTAACATTTCCTTTTAGGTAACATAACAGTGAATCTCCTGAATCCATAACACCTTGGGAATCATCTGAGGCTGCACAAAATTCAGACTAGTCTGGAATGTCTTTTGGTACTACGCAAAATAAACATGAGATGGCAGGAAATAGGGAGGTGAACTTTTTGGAGATGGGAAAAAAAAGGGGCTGGGAAAGGAAAGAGAGGGGGGTATAGGAGGAAAGAAGATAAAATGATCAAAATTATATATCTGTATAACTTATATAAAGGTAAGTATAAAAATTCTCTCCCAAAGATATAACTATCATATATCAAAAATATATGCTAATAAAATTATTTAAAAATAATTGATACAAACAACTTGTATTTCTGGAATGAAATGCACTTCATTACCTCAGTTTAAAAGAAAGAATGGGCTGTGACTGCTGTGATGCGGGTGCGAGGGCACGGGGTGTGCGGCATGCTCGCAGGACCCTGATTTCTCACTCTTTCTTGCCTAGATTGGCAAGTACCTGTCACGGACCTTCCCCAGTCCTGTTTTTGAAGATTCAGGCATCTACATAGCATATTTGACCTCACTTTTGGAATAACCAGCTTAAAGAGAATCACCCCTTATATTTGGATGGTAGAAAGATGATAGTGCACTTATTTCCTCAGAAAGGCAGCCAGAAACTCCAACAAAGAAGATCCGAGATCATCAATGAGGAAAAAATAAAATGATGCTACAGATCATTTTCCTGTTTGAAGTAATAAAAGTAGGACGTTTCTTTTCAGTGCTGATGAAACAAATAAAAATTTGTATTGTTGGAGTTTTTAACCCTCTCTGGAGTATGGCTTACAATAATAAAATATCTTCAGGTTTGAGGTACTTAGTGGAATTTCTTTCTTTCTTTTTTTTTCAGTACTGGAGATTGAACTCAGGACCCTGCGCTTGCCAGGCAAGTGCTTATTCCACTGAGCTATCTCCCCAGCCCTAGAATTTCAAGAAAGAAAAAAATGACACAATGTCGTAATTTAGATACATGGTCCCACTTATTACAGAGATTATAGCTACGAAAATGAGCAAACAGCTTTTCAGAAGGCAGAAATAACACTGTAAGATAAAATTTGAGAAAACTGTTTTAAGTGACTTAAAATGAAAGTAGGCCTTGAAAATGACTTATAATTCTTTGTGGATCCCAAGCTACTAGGAGGAATAAATGAAAAACATATCAAACTGTTTTGCTGAGCTTTGCGCTAACAGGAGTCAGTGAGAAATACTTATGTAAACTTTGAAAACATTTAATTCGATTTTTAATTATTACGTTTGTGGTACATAATGTTTACATTCCCATGGGGAGTGAGTCCATGCACGGAACACAGTTTCAGTCCTCTTGTCCCCTTTTCTGCATGTTCACCTCCCTCTCTCTCTTGATCTCTCCATTTGAGAAAGGTCTGTCTCCCTACTTCCTGTTACCTGCCTTTTATTTTCCTCTTTCATTGTTGTTTGGGCTTCTCGAGATACATCTGCTCAAATGTAATACACGCTTTATGCTGGCAGAAGCCCAGCTGCTCTATTCGGGCCACGTCCTCCATGGCCCTCATAATGCCAGACATGTAGTACTAAATATCTGCGGACTGCAAGAGTGAATGAATTCTTACCTGCCTTGTAGATATCCAGAAGAGTTGCTTTGTACTTGACGAAAACGTTTTCTTGCGTCATGGATGTGATGCTGACTTTATAAGCTGGTAACAAAACAGGACAAAAAGCTAACTGATTTGGGCTGAATGCCATTAGTGCCAGGTCCAAGAAAAGCTCGAATTTGTCAAGCAGATGAGAACTGAAGGAGGGCAAGCCATTTGAGGCTCCCTGAAGTTGGTTTTATTTTTTCCAGGATCCTCCTCAGATCCTTTTGATCAAACTACCGCAGTGTTTAGCCCTGGCTAAACAATCGGCTGGCTAGGATACCAGCCACAGTAAGTCACAGAAGCGCGTGAAGTAACCAGACAAGAGCAGCTTGTGTTAGAGGCAAAACTCAGGTGTGAATCTTTTAGGGATTAAGGTCAGTGTGCCTCACTCCTATGGCCCCTTTGCAGATGTGGTCCTTCCCCGCCTGGCCACATGGGAACCCTTGTCTACAACCCTGGTGAGCCACCTTGCTTCCTGGCTTTGCTTCCTGTGCACTCCACTGGCTGTGATGGTTTTTTTTTTTTTTTTTTTTTTTTAGCAGGACTCTGATTTCTCACTCCTTCTTGCCTAGATTGGCAAGTACCTGTCACGGACCTTCCCCAGTCCTGTTTTTGAACATTCAGGCATCTACATGGTACACTTGGCCTCACTTTTGGAGTAACCAGCTTAAAGGGAACCATGCCTTATATTTGTCCTCATTTAAAAAGTCTTTATTTTTTTCTGGATAGGCTTGAAACCCAAGACCTAAAATGTGTGTCCATATCTGAGATCCTTCCAGTCTACGAACCTATCTCAGACACAGAGAAATGGTTGAGAAAGAGGTGAATTCACCATCGCAGAAATACAGGTTATGTAAGTTACTGGCCTAAAATGTGTGAAAGATGTTCTGAATTTCACATCTGTAAATTTCTGTGGGAGACTGAGGCAGTGCACCTACTACTCGGGGGCGAGTGTTAGGAGGGAAAGACTGTTGTGTTTCCAGTATGTTATTCCTGGAACAGCTTATAGTCTCTGGAAAAAAGACAGTGAGGTATTTTCTCTAAGTAGCACAATAAACTTAGGTGACATTTATCCATGATAACATAGATTTCTGATATTTCAATTTTAAAATAGTTCCAACAGGGAGGGAAAAATTAGTGAGATTTATGTTTGCTTGCTAAAACAATATAGTACTCTCTTCAGGTCTTGGTATATTTTTAAGATTGCAGTGGCTCCTGACTGAGATAGGCAGCTGTTTAAATAGTCCAGATGAATTACAGTATAGAGAATTTATTCCGATGGGGGTATTTCCACTAAAGGACTTTCGTAGACCATGAAAGAAATAGCACGAAGACAAAAATGTGTGCTAGTCCTGCTGAGTATTCCTAACACAACCTCGAGCAAATTAATCTTTTGAAGCCTCAATTCCTTCCCTGGTAAAATAATAGTAAAGTTCTGTTGCCCCTAAAGGTTCTTATAAACCCTGATGAGAACTCATATATGAAATCAGTTGGTAAATGCAAAGTGCCAAGCCAGCTATACTTGAGATAATACACAGTGTAATCCCTCTAGCCTGTGGGGTGTGTGTGTGTGTGTGTGTGTGTGTTTGTGCGTGTGTGTAGTGCTCCTTTTCTCTCAACCTCTTTCTCAAAATAAAACAACCAGAAATAAACATAGGAAACCATGGATAGAAAAGAAAGCTCTGGGGATCAGGGAGATGGCTCAGTGGAATAAACACTTCCCTGGCAAGTGCAAGGGCCTGAGTTCAATCCTTGGTTCTGCCAAAAAAAAAAAAAAAAAAGAAAGAAAAGAAAGCTCTTTCTATGAGGAGTGGGGCAGCAAGCCATAAATGCACTTGTGTACAGAGTTAGTGCTAAGATCTGGACAGCCAGGAGGGCGTCTTGGTTTTGAAGCACAGAGTGTCAAATACAGATTAAAGCTAAACCTATATTAGAACTTATTTAGTAGATGTGCTTTTGTGTTGAAGAGATTTATTTATTATTATTTATTTATTTATTTATTTATTTATTTATTTATTGTTTTGGCAGAACCAGGGACTGAACTCAGGCCCCTGTTCTTGCAAGGCAAGCACTTATTCCACTGAGCCATCTCCTCAGCCCATGAAGAGATTTTTAAAGAACCATGCCCTCAAAGCCTCGCTTGTTTCTGAAAGAATACAAAACCAAAATTTTATACCTCTCTCTGTAGCTTCTTCATAGTTCCCTTAGAATACATTTTAGTGCCTGCTGCTCAAACACATTAAAGTGCCTTGGCTGGGTGTGCATGTCAGTGCCACTATTTTAAGTGAAAATCACATTTCTATATTGAAGAATAAGTAACTTTTCACCTTCTGATAATTGATGGCATTTTCCTTCAAGGAAACAAATGTGTGCTCTGTTCATATAACTATTATGTAAAGTTTTTGATCTTTCTAATTGATCATGTATGTATACAATTTCAGATTTAAAGAGACTCTATTAAACTTTTGAACTTACCATATGTAATTTCTGGCTTGCATGCCATTTCTTTCCTAGCAGCTGCAGAGATTGTCAGATCCAATTCTTTCTTCATCTGCCCGCAGTTAGCTGGATTATATGAAAAAGAGAATGGTTTGGTTAATAGAAAGAAGCAGTCACTAGCTTTGGGAGCAAATGTGGTATCTGGTGAAAACCATGTTTTTCCTCTCATCCACAAAGCACTATTACATAAAACAAGAGATTATTTAAAGCAAAAATGAAACTAAACAAATAAAAACAAAATTTTTGATGACAAGACTTATGCATAGGATGGGCATTCACTGATATTCAACTCTAGAAATGTCCATGTTTCTTCTAAATAAAGGAGGACACTTTGAGTATGCTCAAAATCCCTTAAAGGATTGAAAATGATAATGTGACTGATTAACAGCTATAATGTGGTACAGTAAACACCTCTGCGGTGAGCAGATATTAAGGGTTTTTTATTTTATGGAGAATAAAAGTAAAAAACATGAAAAACTATACAGAAGTTCAAAATACGATGACAGGAAATCAACGGTGGTTGTTATGTTCATATTATTATCTTCAAAGTTATTGTTCAGGTTAAAAGATATAGGCTTGCAAAATTAATCAAAAGCCTTAACCATTAACTGTGACTTTCAATAAAGTAATACGTATTACTTTATTGGTATAATTATCTTTGCTATTGTCTCTCCTTTTCTTCTCTCCTTTCCACCATCCCAGTTGTTCTTTCCTTTGGAGAAGGTTCTTTCCCTTTCACAATATTTTTGTATCCTTTGGATTTTATTTACTCTTTGAGTTTCTTACACTAAGGACACAATAGGGTGTTCACACACGCAGGCCTGATTTATTCACTGACATTGTGAAAATGGCCACGTTCCCCAAACTGTTGTACAGATTCAATGCAATCCTGATTAGAAAACCATTATATATCTCATAGATCTAGAGAAAAAAAATTCTAAAGTTTTTTTGGAAGAGAAGGGACCTAGTGTAGGTAGTAAAAGCAATCCTGGGCAACAAAGGAAAGGAAGGAGTTACAGTCCCTGACTTGAAATTATAGCACCAAGCTACTATAATGAAATTAGCACCATACTGGCCAAAAAAGTCTCAAGAATCAATGCAACAAATTATAAGATGAAGATACAACTGCAAACCCACTCAGTCACCTTGTCTTTGACAAAGGGGCCAAACATGTTCACTGGAAGAAAGATAACCTCTTTAGTAAGTGGTGCTGGATATTAAGGATTTTGAACCTGAAATCAAAACCAGCTCAGATCCTCATTGCTTCAGTTGATTACTGGTGAATCCTGAATCTTTTCCTTGGTCAAAAAGAATGTCTTGAATTTACAAAAGACTGAATGGAATTAGACAATAAAACAGAATTCCATAGCCAGGTGGCCTAATGGGGTGGGGAGGAGATGAACTAGTCGCTTAACTCTGGTTTTCTTTGGTTGTGGTCTTATGTTAAAAAGATTGAGTGGAGCCTGCCAGATATCTCAGCAGATTAAAGTGGCCGCTTAGGCAGATACAGGGGCTGGGGGTTCTATCCCCAGCCTGCTGTGCCAGCCACACCCCTGGGGTGCACTGATATGGTGACTGTGACTGGGTGTGATGGCACATGCCTGTAATCCCAGTGCTTGGGAGGCTGAAAACAGGAGGATCACTGCAAGTATGATCTGTGTAGTGAGACCCTATAGACCCTGTACTAAATACACATAAAAAAAAATATTAGGTGAAAGTGGAGATTCCACACCATGTTACCCTGATGGTGGTCAACAACCTTGAGGACATTATTTATTCGCTCCTGTATAGTATTCCATTGGGTTGTACAGGAGTCTTGGAAGAGGAGTTTACAATGCTCACTCATTGTCATTCAGCTGAGATTGCATTTCTACTTTTGAGAAATGATAATACCTTCTCCTGGATTAACCTCAGATTAGGACGGGCTGCATCAAATAAGCATGCAACCTACACAGGTCAGATGAAGTTTACCTTCTATACACTTGCATGTTGCTTCTTCACAGACTTTCAGTTTGGTGTCAGAAGAGCTATAAAACATGGTACACTGTTTATCTGTGGCAAAAAAGAGTACAGTTACAAGAAATGGCTTGATTGCTATACAACCCATGCACTGCTTGGTGTCAGAGGTCCCCTCACCTGAACACTTCCTTTCAGGCCTAAGGCCGAGAGTGGTTAAATTATGAATTGGCTGTCTGGAGAAGGCTCCCTATACTGCTACAGAGATCTCCCCTTATTAGCTAAGTTCTGTGCTTGAAATCTTACTGTTCAGTATTCACCGCTTAGGATGAAAGTTATTCGCTACTCCCATAAATGAGACGAAAACAGTTACATGAATAATGACTGGAAGAACTGCAATTATCTAGACTTGGTGTCAGAGTTTGGTTCACTTGAATTTTCTAACAAATAGAACAGCCAAGGTTGAATCATTCATTTTGTCTCTAATTATTTAACATTTCTTGAAGTGGCTGAGCAGTCAAATGTGGGGTTATCCATTCAACAACGCACTGAGTACAGATTCTGGACTTAACACCATGTTGGATACTAGGGATGCAGGATGAAAATACTTTACCTGGGATTGGCAAGTAAGAAAGACACACAATATAACACAAAATAATTTCAGTGCCATGTGGCAATCATCATAATGGCTTTCTTTCTGCAAGCAGGATTGAGAATACAGATGGGTAGAAGTTATCCTAGCACCAGTGAAACAGAAGCAGAAGAGTAAACTGGCTCTTTAGGAATGAGATACACAGTGAATACTGACAATGAACACCATAGATAAGTTTGAGGAAAAGAATATTTTTATTAAATTTAATTTTATTATTTCATTGTGAGAAGTTAAAGACAAAAGCAAGAACAAAAATCAGAAACAGCGACAGAAATAGCGAAACCTACAACAATATTTAAGTTATAGATGTTCAGAATAAGAATAGCTGATTATTAACAATGGTTGATATGTTACCTATTTTTATTGTCAAATCTGTTGCTCAGATTAATGGATATGGTTATGTAAGATTGAATATACTACTGCTTGCTTGAAGAAGAGAATTTTAAAGCTGGGGGCAATATATTCCAGTTATCTTAAAAAATAAAGAAATTGAGGACGGAGATATAAAATGATTTTCTCATGATCATGAAGTAGTTTGAATAGCTAAGGAGGTTTGTATGCAATAGTTTGCATGTTCAGGTTAAGAGGTGTATGAAGTGGGAGCTAAGAGGAGCAATGTTCAGTTTATAGGTTTGCAGTAAATTTCTACAGGTTATGTAAACTTTGAAGAAATTTTAGAGTAGAGCTAATTACCTGGTCTGTGATACTCGTATACCGTGAAAGTAGCAGGATTCTGAAATCCAACTTTAAAAAGTTCAAATATCCGGAATCGGACACAAAGGAAATCATTGGAAGGAATCTGTTTGACAAATTTGAAGATTTCAGAAAGTTATGAGGGAGAGAATATTTGCAATGGGTTAGTCTTAAATTTTGTACAGTGATAGTAAGGGAAAAGTAGCAAGAGGTGAAGCTTACTGAATTCACTTGCAAAATAACATGTCCGTCTTTGACTCGGTAATCAGTTAATAGTTGATCCACACCTTCCATGAGCTAAGGAAGGAAACAGAAAGAGTTGAATTTAATTTTCATTGTCTTCATGTTTCATCGTGTTCATCTGTTAGTGGGCCTTAAACCACAGGCATGCGATCCACGGCACATTGGAGTTGAAGAGCAGTTCTTAAAAAGTTTGAACACGTTAGTACAGGCGCTCACATTTTTTGGACCACAATATGCTCCCGATTCATTTTTATAAACCAAAACTTAGGTACACTGTTGTTTCAGAAAGAATGTTGTAGGTAATTGTACGAACGTGACACATTAATGTGAACGACTGTATGTTATCTATAAAATAATTTAGGAAAGATCCCAAGCCTTCACAATGTATGAAAGGAAACACTTGCAGCTCTTAAGTCCTCTTTGTTTGCACTGATTCCGGTAGGCAGAGAGATGTCCATCACGGCATGGGAGGACCCGGATGATGACTCCTCCTTGTTCGGTATGTAGCTAAAACAAATGAGACGAGGAAACAGAATAAATATATGCCTAAGGTTCCTGAAGAAAGGGCCCTAATCATTAGCGGGTATTAATTTTTACTTCTGAGTCTTCATTTATGAGGTCCTCTAAAGCACCTGGGCCAGAATCTCTGAATTTTAGAGTTGCAGGGGATCTTTGAGATATCTATTGAACTATGCTCACCTTGGCCAGTAATGTCTTTCTTTTTTTTATATTTTAGGGAAGGGTCTACAAGGTGTTCAGGCTCTCACTATTAGATCAGACTCATAGTAATCTGCCTGTTTATAGCCTCCTAAGAGCTAGATTACAGGTGCACAACACCACGCCCAGTCTCAATTGCCAGCACAGTGCACCTGGGGAGCAGGTCCAGAATGCCAGGTCCAGGGGATGGAACCCTTGCCCCTGCATCTGCTTGCAGATGCTTTAAACTGCTGAGCTATTTGGCTGGCCCTTTGGCCAGTAATATCAAGGGACCACCATTCTGAGCACAGAAGTCATTCACTCCAACTGAACTGGCTGTGGAAACTGAGGAAGGAAGAAAAAGGCTTTGCTCAAAGTTATACAGCTAGAACAAGCACAGCTGCATATAATCCAGATTTTTTCTTTTTTGGTACTGGGGATTGAACTCAGGACTTTGCACTTGCCAGACAGGAGCTTATGCCACCGAGTTATCTCTCCATCCCTTAAATCCAGGTTTCTTAATTATCGCTCTAGTTCTTTTTCTAGAAGATTAGGTTCAAAGTTAAAATTAGTTATGTAAGAGGTCTGAGGAGATAGGTCAGTGGTCTAGGTGACTGCCTGG
>PVKA01001477.1:107270-144770 GCA_004027165.1 Ctenomys sociabilis
AAAAAAAAAAAAAAAAAAAAAAAAAAAAAAAAACAATGATAAATTCAAAGACTTCATATTTAGGTGGATGCCACTTGAAGATATACATAAGTGAAATAAACCAGACATACATGTGTAAATATTGTATAGTCTCCCTGGTATAAGAACTCAAAAGAAGAAATACAAATAGAAAGGTATAACACACTTAAAAGGAAAGCAAGTACCTAAAGACTAGATAATGAAGAGAGAACAAGGAGAAAAGCTAGGAAACACAACAGAGGTGAAGCCATACAGCTATATGTACAAGATGGGTAAGGCAATGATCCTAAGAATCTTCAGAAGATTTTCAAATCTAGCAGTTAATTGGAAGGATTCTCATTCTGACTAACTATATATGCTGATACCTGTGAACTAAGCAACTACAGTGAAGATGGTAATTTGTAGTAGTAGGTTCATGCTTGGAGTGCCTGTCATTCTGGTCTTCTAAATATGTGCTGCTTGTCATGACATGCTGGTTGCTGCCGAGCTGTTTCTCAGGTAGATGCTTGTTTAAAAAGGAGGGGGGTGGTGAATGAAGGCAGGAGACAAGAAAAGGAGTGTTGTGGGACTGTCCTGCTACAATGCTGTACATGGTTAGATTTCTAAACTTACGTGTAAACATATATAATTGTTTATTCCTATTTTCAAAATATCTTCTAATTTTTTTGTTATATACTGCAGGGACTTAAAGTTTAACATATCAATACTTGATGAAAAATACCTGTTCCTTGTTAAACCTATGATATTTGATATTCAGAGAGATAGTGAGGTTAAGCTCAATAGCCTGGGTTGTATGGTAATAACAATAAGTTTCTCTTCTGGAGAGTTAACAACCTAAGTTTGCAGACCAAAAATGAGAGAAAAAGGAGGGCCACAAGGACAGCCAAAATTTTGGCCCTAGCCTTTCAAGGTCAATTAAGACACAGGACATATGAGTATCTGTACTGTAACATCATACAAGTCAGTTGTGTCCCAAATTTTCTGATTGAGGGGACTATGGGGCCAAAGAGGAAAGTGATCAATGATGTAGAATGTGCCTAAGGAGAGTCACATAGAGAGAAAACATTCTCTCAGGCTTTCACAGAGAGCAAATTGGTCAAGCAATAACCATTACTCATCCACATGGCTGACATAGAGAAAGAATCTACAAACTGTGGTACAGGGTCTCAGGATAAATCCTGAGGGGATTTGACTGACCTTAATCAGATACAAAAGCTACAATTCTTGTTTCATAGGTCTTGCTTTATCTTGATCTTAAACATCCAGCAGAAAAGTATAAAACCGAAGTATAAGAAGTAAAACCATATTATTATGCTAAGCTGTAAAAGACTCAAGTCAATAGTCAATTTCTGACGTTGCCAGGCATACAGAAAACCCAATACTATTATGAACTACTGGACTATTTTGGGATATTTTGCTGAATTCACACACCTCTAATATTTAATTGACAAAACTAAACAAAAAACGGGGATACAATGAATGACCATTTTGTATCTGTATATTCAAAATAGTTAAGATAGATATACAGCTATTTCCTCTTAATTCAATGAATAGAGGGATCTATTCTAATAGTGTTTGTAAATAGAATATCCTGTCTGTATCTTGAACAACAAATAACCACTAAGAAAACAATATGCAATGTATTAATTATTGAAACTGTCCTAATTTGATTGGAAACTGTCTCACTGCTATTTGTTTCTCAATACAATTATTGAAAAAAAAAAAAAAAAAAGACCCGGGTTCCATGTCCAGTACCACAAGCCATGCCAGCCCCGGGACCCTGGGAGTGATGGCACACGCCTATAATCCCAGCGCTGGGGAGGCTGAGACAGGAGGAACAGTATGATTCCAAGCTGCATAATGAGACCCTGTGCCAAATAAATAAGTAAATAAATTTTAAAAAATTAGTTGTGAAGAATGACCTTCCTATTTCCGAATAAAAAATTAAAATGAAACAATTGGTTGTATATTGAAAAGAGACATAATAAACATTTCTAGGAATACACTGTAAGAAAATATATTAGCACTCACTTTTTCTGAGTGGTGAGGTTATGTTTGATTATGCTATTTCTTGCCCATGTTTTTCATATTTTCCTTATTAGTGGCTTTCTTTAAAAAATAATGTTTCAAGTACTGTTACTTATCTAAGAATCATGCAAGGGGCACGTTAATGAGAGACACAAAGGGGATGAACATGAGAGCTTTTGTTCTGTTTCATAAGAGAAGAGAACACTGAAAGGAGGATTTCGAAAATGAGTTTCATCCTGGGTTTGCTAAGGATTTCCACAAAGCATTTCTCCTTTCTAAGCTTATTTGTGAGCAGTTTTATCCCACCTCTGCTGAGTGTGATTCCCTCAAATCTTTGCTTCTTTATAAGCTTACTTATACAGGAAATATAAACTTAAACTTATCTTTATGATTCTAAGACTTCGGCTTTGAATGGGGAGGCGTGGCGCTATGGCGGAGCTGGGGGCGGGGCAAAGGCAGCGCATTTCTTTCTGCACAAGCGGACCCTATTGGAGGCTGCAATTCGAAGTCAGGATGAAAAGAGCAAACTGAGAAGACAGCTTCCTACGGGGGGGAAATGAACCGATCCCATTCAATAGAATAAATATTGGTGAAATGGTAGACACAGGAGTTAGTGAGATACTTTTCTCAATTATACCTTATAAGGCATATATAAAACAGCCTCTGTTCCAAGTTTTAGATGTAAAAGCTGCCACATAATTAAAAGTACTGGAAAAATCTCTGACTTGTCAAAGTGTAACCCTGTTCTCCACCGCATATCGCATGTGAGACAGAATATCTAAGGCATCTTAGAACTGTACCGTGGGGTCTAAGCATCTCCCTAATTGGCTGGGTAGAGGCAAAGAAGTCTTGCTCACAGATGCAAATACCCGTCCCAAGGATGGAAAAGGGCCTCCAGGGCGGAGTGTCTGTGAAAAGGTTGCCAGCGCCTTGATGGCTGGTTGCCATGGAGTCCGTTTCAACCAAGGAACTGAAATCCTCCTTTCAAGAAGCTCTTTGCCTGCTGCCAAAACCAGCAATCTTCCCCAAAGGCATTTTGTTGCAAGAAAAATTAAATCCTTCTTTTTCCCTTTTCTTCTTCTATGCATACAACAGAGAGGTTGTAAAAAGCAAAATACACGAAAGAGACCCTCTGAGCACAGAAACTGTGTGCTGGCATTTTTTAATCAGGCGAGGGAATATTTGAAGGCAAAGAATTTCTTACATGGATAAGAGGATGACACAGTCACTTTTGGAGTTTACCCAAACTAACTTCAGTGTCACAGAGCCAAATGCATATCCCTCCCGCCTTTCTTGAACAGTCTGTCTCCAGTTTGTAAAAGCCAAAGGACAGAATATTCAGTATCACATTTTTCCTCATTTTCTTTTGTGTACCGCCTGTGGAATTAGACACTCTGTCAATGAAGTTAAATGAATGAGTTTTTGGTAAGAGCCCTTTTATATATAGTAGATATATGGACATTTCAAACTGGCAGAAACTCTAACGTGAGATAGCCCACTATCCTTGGCACACAGGAATTTGGGAGCTTATTTCAGCTTATTTGGTGAAAGTCACCTGAGTACTTCCTGGCAGACGCTACCCACAGGGGTCCCATCCCATTATCAGAGATTCTTTCTTCATGCCAACTCTAGATGCTGCCCTGTGGAGTATCATGTGTTGATTCTAGATCTGCTCAAAAATTTGTCTACCCCTTCTTCCCTGTGATTACTGACCCTTCCCTTATAAGTACCCAAGAGCAAGAACGGTAGTTAGGAGGAAGGAACCTGCTAGGGAAGGGATAGGGAAGGAGGAAAGATAGTTGGGAGGGAACAGAGCAGAGAATGGCCAAAGCCAGAAGCAGGGAATGCCGGGAGGATGGAATACTGCCAAGCAAGCAAGCAAGCAGGTTGAGGTAGTTGAAGGCAGCTGAAGAAGCAATGAAGAAGCAAACTCACAAACAAGGCCAGGGAGCCACAAGGAGGCAGGCAGGAAAAAATAATCTGCTGTTTCTTAGGACTGATAGTCTCAGGTTAGTCTGATGGAAAGAGTTGGCTAGGGGCCGGGGAGATGGCTCAGTAGAATAAGGGTTTCCCTGGCAAACGCAAGGGCCTGAGTTCAATCCCCAGTAAGAGTTGGCTGGTATACTAGGATCAGGGATTGGGACCCTTTATGTTTTGGGGTCTCATTTTCTTTATTTCTAAAATAGAATTTCTGTATCATTTCCAAAGACTCTCTGTACTCTAATCTATTACTTAACTACTCAACTAGTAAGTTATCCACACTGAGTACCTGGGTAGTATGTGCAATTGAAAATAAAAACATGAAAGTACCATTCAGGGGTGGTGCCGGTATTGGCAACAAGAAGAATTAAGAAGATGTAACGCAGGAGGCAGGACTGGGGGGCAGTGGATAGAAGGAGGAAGAAACCCAAGTTCAAGCTCTGTCTTCATCATAAACAGATTCACTTTTTGTTATAATTTATGCAAAATATATATGCACATTTTCAAAACAAGTATACTCTTTCACAACCCTGCAGGATGGTGGCATGATAACTGCAGATTGATAAGCCCCCAAGAGGTCCATGTCCCAATCACTAGAACTATGACTGCTACCTAATGTGGCAAAAGGGACTTGAGAGATGATATTAAAGATCTAAAATTATTGTGGATCATCTGGGTGGGCCCAGAGGAATCACAGGGATTTTCATAAAGGAGTCAGAGAGGGATGCGATATTGGAAATAGGGATCAGAGTCAGACCCTGGAGCCCTAGCATTGAAGGCAGAGGAAAAGGCCAGAAGCCAAGACACATAAACAGATTCTTCTAGAATCTGGAGAAGGTCAAGAAATGAATTCACCTCTAGAAGTTCTGGAAGAAATACAGCCCCCTAGTAGCACCTGAATTTAAACTTCTGACCTTCACAATTGTAAGAGAAGACATTTGCATGAAGTTGGCAGTAAGTCGTTTCCTAACAGCAATAGGAAGTGTCACTGCCCAGTTTAGGCCTCTCTATTTAGTTAGTAGGGAGGTTAATATCAATGACTCTTAACCTTGGCTCCACCAGAATGACCTCTGAGGGTGTGGTCTGAGTTGCACCATTGATGAAAGTTTGGACAGCAATGTGACCTGAGCTGAGAAAGGCTGAGAATTTCACTGGTTCACTGTGATTTTTCTAAGAGAGTGGGAGCTGCATGTCGGTGTAGCCTTTTTCACTTTTTCTCCAGTATTTAGATCACATTTCTACCCTTCTGAAAGAACCACAACAAAAGAGATTGTCCAACTGCTTGAGTCAGGAGACAAAAACAGGAGAGAAAACCATGTGAGCAAAATCAAACCACATATTTAAGAATATTTGCTGTAGTCTGCATTTTAAAAGTGAACACTTTTGTATCCTCTGGGCATTTTAAAATTCAAAGCAATATACAGAAATATTATAGCAAAAGTAAGACATTGAAATTGGCACTGAATGACTCACCTGGCACATGCTATTAATTGTGTGTATCCTGAGTCACTGTAGCCACTGTCCCCAGATGCTAATAAACAAATGAACATGAAGTAAGTGGATTTTAGCTGTTTTGGAACTTGTCAGAACAGATCATTCACGAGAAAGTCTAAACACACTTAAAAACGATTTATGATTTGAAAATTGGCACTTCTGGTGATTTTATGGAACTTCATGGCTACTGGCGATACTAAGAAGATGTCAAATAATTAGAGCAGTTCTCTGCTATCAAAGAATCTATAATTTCTGTAAGAAATGGTTTAGCATAAGTATGTATTGGAAACATGTTTGGGGGATGTTGAAGGAGGAACAACTGATGCCTGGATTGGCTGGCAGCAGGAAGGTTCACACAGGAGCCGGCCACTGAGATGCTTACGGAAGCAGCACAGGCCCTGGCCCTGGGGCAGAGCTCAGAGGAAGAGGATGGGGGAGCACAAGTAGACAGCTCTTGCTCTTGGACAGGGAGGTGAGGGCCAACCTGCAGAGGCAGGGGAAGCCTGCAGACTTTATAATAAAAAGATTAGGGGCACACATCAAAAGACCACAAGTATTGGTGAGACCATCAAGGCAAAATAGAGGCAGAAAAATGTGTGCTCACTGGATTCCAGAGAGGACAGAAAAACTAGGGATAGAAAACTAATAGGGTTATAAGAAAATGGAATGGAGGGCCCGGGAATGAAATGCCAACACAAATGTCATGGAAATTCAAAAGAATTTGACCTTTTCTTGTGTTTTCATTTACAACTAGTTACATTCTTTAAAAGTAATATAATCAAAACATCGTCACAGTAAATATAGTTAGCTAGCTTTAAATTGTTTAACATTAGTTTCTATCAATAAAGTATTATATACATTATAATAAGGGTCAGTAATGTTTACTTGGATATCGACCTGCTTGAGAATTAGATTAAGGTATTTTGTTTGATGAGCAAGCACTTTATCTCTTCTAAGGGAAGCTGTCCCTGTGTGACATTATATGTGAGCCCAAATTACAATGGAAATCATGCTGTTTTACCTTCAATGTGCTGGGTATCAATTTTCAAATAAAAGCTGCAAGCTTCCTCAGAGGTGCTGGTTGTATGAACGATAGTTTTTACCTACATTGGGACATAGAAATAAGATTCTGCTTAAAACAAGGAAATGAAAAAGCAGTTCAGGCAGTGCTGCTCCTGCAGAGGGAGGCCTGCAGTGTCCTCTGCAGCATCCAGGAAGACTGGTGAACATCAGTGACTCATTTTCCCAATAGCCGCATTGCCACTAAACTCCGTAATTGGAAGCACAGCTGAGAAACAGGAAATGGCCTCAGGCCACCGGTCAAATCTGAACACCCTAGACTGCAGGAAGGAGTCAAGCTCTTATCCTGATTCTGTACACTTTAGTACACTTTACATGTGCATGCAGCACTGCAAAGCTAGGAAGTGCGACTTTATGCCTGCGAGCACACCACCAAGATAAATAATGAACTATGGGTGTGGTGTGTTCGGATGAGCAAAGGTATTGCCAGAAGGGACAGAGAAGTAGATAGTCCACTGCCCCTCATGCAGTCTTGCACAGTCCTGGAAAGAATAAATGTACTAAAGACAAGAGCATAATTTAAGCTACCAATAAAATGTTAATTTCTGCTCAGAATACAGATTAGTCGCCATTCATAAAGAGGTTAGGAAAACTTGTAACGACTCATTGGCTAAAACAAAGGAGACTTAAATCCTTAGACACGACACATCAATCCCCAAAGATGGTGGCTAAGTAAGATGTGACTAAATTACCAGGCACAGAAAACATATACACGCACATGCATGTATGTGTCCTATGTACATTCACATACATGATAAAAATTATACATCCTTATACGGACATGTACCATATAACTATGAGGATGCGTTCTAAAAAATGAGTAATTAAGTGATCTCAGCACTGTGCAAACACCATAAAGTATATTTATAAAAACTAACAAATTATGGTGTCACTTGTGATAGAATCTTACACGACCAGCTTCATTTGTGAGGCCATCCTTGATAGCAATATTGTTATGCAGTGCATGAGTATACATAACTCTCTACTATATAATTTTTACAAATATACAGAAGGCATCTTTTCATGTGTACTTGATTAACATAGTCATTATAAAAAAAAAAACTTGAAAAAGCTGCTTAAGATAGCTAGAAAGAATTATATAATTGTTTTGAATCCTACTGTAGCCATGGTTATCCAAGCTCAGATGTACTGTGTTGTAGCGAAGTCCTTAACCTAGTACACATGGACACACGACTTCTTATTGGCTCCCAACTAAATACTCACATGTACCGTAGCCAAGCCACTGCTCGACCTTGTACTGACGATGAGGTCATCGTTGAAAGGCACCTGGAAAGATGGATAGAGACCATGCTTTCAGGCATCATCATTTAGCAGGTTGGGAAGATACAGCAATGAAAAGGGTGGGCTGACACTTCAGGGCTCTCATGAGATTAAATAGATAAGACACTGAAAATCCAACGCCAGCAGTCCAGCAGTTTGCACTAAAAGGTCCTGACACTTCTTCTTTCCCTTCCACGTTTAAATAAGATATCTGAGTTCTTCCAAGAGAGCCACCAAATCCAGCACATCAGAGGTTACCTTTGTTTGCATTTTTATGTATTCATGGATATGGTAAAACTGAATACTTCCTTTGGCCAACTGAATACATTTCTTTCAGGATCTACAGCTTAAGAATCAGTATCCTCCACTGGAGATTATTTTCAGCAACAGATGTATAGTTGGAGAGTGTTTTCACTAGCAGTGAGATATGTGACTCTAAGGTAGATGCAAAATATCTCCCTCCCTCTTCTGCCTTGCATCTTGATAGTTCATCTTGTCTGCTTGTCACTGGCCTTTGTCCAAACATCTGGCCCCCTGCCCCCATTCCCCAAGCCTGCTAAATCAATTGTTTCTTCCTGCTCTGCTGAAAGTGAAGACATGAACTCCTTTCCAGAGAAAATCGGAGATTCAAATGCTCCCTCATTTCTGGAAAGTACAGGAGAGATCATTTTGAGCAAGAGCCTGAAAAGTCAGCTTTTCCTTCACTCCAAACCTGCAAGCTCCCTTTTCTTCTGCCTAGCACATGAATGCAAACTGGACTTGCTGTGCATAGAAATTTCTCAACCCTTCTTTCCAATTTTAGTACACTGAGGAAAACTGGCCACCTTTGCTATTCTCCAGACAGAATGCAGCAGTCTTTCATGGAGAACAAGTGCTTGGAGAGGCTACAAGGAAAGATGGTCCTAAGACAAAGAAGTTTGGGGAACATATATTACATACAAGGCAGAATATCTGTCTCAGCTACTCTAATTACATACATATTAAAGAACAAGAGAATCTTGCATGGAAAATCTTGTTCAACTTATTTTAAACTAGAGTTTCCATGCTTACTTGACCACCTAACATTTCTTTATGTAACACATCTCAGGAAATGCTGGTATAGAAAATTCCAAACTAAATCTTACAATCCAGGATTCACATGGAAGCAGCATCCTGGGCTCAGGTGCCAAGGAAGGTGAGAATTAAATTTATATTTGAAATCTCTGTTCTTTAAATACTGACATAGATTTATGTGCATGTCTTTTTTTATGTATTTGGTGTACAGAGTCTCACTATGCAGCTCAGACTTTTAGTGCCTCCACAGTGCTGGGATTACAGGCGTGTGCCACCATGCCTGGTCCCAGTGGCTGGCTCAGCACCCGTGGGGATGGGACCCACACAGCATGTGGTGTGGCTGAATGCACGTCTTTATCTGTATCTGTATCTTTTCTCTTTTTCACTAGAGGCCAACAATTTTCCATTTTTGTATTGAATTTTGTTTTTCATGCCTATATTGTTTACAAATTTTGGAGGCACGAACAGTGAGAACTCTTCCATATTATTTGTATATTTAATACAAACATGATACTTAGAAAAATATGTATTAGTGGCTGCAATATACAATCTACTTTTCTCCAGTGTTTCCTTTTCCTTGGGAAATTTTCATAAGCCACAGTTTTCATTTTTTTTAATAAAAGATATATTTATTTATTTATTTGGTGTAGGGTCTCACTACACAGCTTGGACTCATGTGATCCTCCTGTCTCAGCCTCTCCAGCTCTGGGACTACAAGTCTGTGCAACCATGCCCAGTTTCAGTGGCTGGCATGATGCAGGGCATGGCATGCAATACTGAGGATCGAACCCAGGTCCTTGCACTTGCCAGGCAGGCACTTAGACCACCAAGATAACCTCTCCGGCCCCAAAGTTTTTACTTTTAAAACATCCAGCAGTAGCAAAAGATAAGAGGCAAGGAATTTGCAAAATCAAAGGCTAAATCCAACACGGCTGTGGCCTATACATATGACTAGGGCCTAAAGGAACCACCAACACTCAAACATCTTTACTGGTACTCTGTGATGGTAATGCTGTGTGCTGTTCTCTGCCTGGAACACTCTTCCGCTTCCCACAAGTGGCTAGCTCGCTCTGCTCCTTCTAGATTTGACCCACACATCTGGGCATGTTAGACAAATGCCTGTCTTTGCAGCCTGGTTCTAGGGCCCCTCCTTCTGTATTTCCTGTACCTGCCCACCACCTTATTTTCCATTATCTATTTAAATGACTGTCTTTGGGTTTTATTTTGAACCACAAATATAACAGATACCTATCGACATATGTTTACGTAATGAAATGTATTGGTACAGTAAGGGAGAAACAGGTGATTTCCGTGGTTCCATACAACTGTAAAACATTATGGAAAGTTACCTCTACTGGTCTCCCAAGGAAATTCTTGTCTGTCATCTTGTAATGGTAGAAGTCACCTTTGTGCTTGTAGGCCACATTGATATCCATATTCAGCTGGGGTTGTTTGATGAGAAGTGAATATTCGGTCAGGCCCTCGATGGCATTAATTGTATCCTATTAGTAGTCAACAAGAGATGGAAATACGTTTAGTTTATGTATATAACCCCTGTGTACCGACAGGTAGGGACTGTTTGAAGACAAAACTCCAGCTGATTGAATGAAGCCAGTTAAAGGCCCTATTGTGGAAAAGGAAGTTCTCTCTCACCCCAGTAAAGATGTTACCAGGAATAGGAAGGGAATGTGGCTTTCTAGCAGGGTCTTCTCTGAACTCTGTAAGTTCGGGCAAGTCACTCCTGGTGGAATGCCCCCACTTCTGTTTGGTCATCTTTCTTATTCTCCAGTCTTAAACACTTTTATAGTGAGGCTATAAACTGTCCAACGCCACTATTTTTTGCTTTGATGTTCTTTTTTTTCTGACTAGTATATCAATTTCTAATGCCATTTATCTCAATTTATGCTAATTTTATTTATAGCTAGTTTGTTGTTGATCCTCCTACTCTATAATGTGAGATTCATGGGACAAATAGGCAGCATACATTTCTTGGTATTTGCTATGATTTGAATGTATTCCCTGAAGTTCATATATTGTACCTTAATCCCCTTTGTGGGAGGGTTGGGGGTAGAGCCTAATGGGAGGAGTTTGGGCCACAGGAGTGAGTGGATTCCTTACAAGAGGACAAGTTTGTCCCTTCTTGTATTCTCCTGTGGTTCCTTCCTGCCCTCTCTTTTCCTTTCCTTCCTGGGATGATGCAGCAAGAAGCCCCTCACCAGATGCTGGTCCCATAGTCTTGGATATCCAGCCTCCAGAAGCATGAACATCTCTCCAGAACATTTCTGTTCATTGTAAATGACCACATCTGTGGTATTCTGTTACAGCAGCACAAAAGCGACTGACAGCATGCACTGCATTTGGTAGGAACATATGGCAGCTACTCAACACACATTTGTGGAAGGAATAACTCAATGAATGGTATCCCTTGGACTTCATCTTTCTTATTTATAGAATCAGGAAATGTGACTAGATCAGGGATGTTAAGTACACAGCTGATGCCCCTGCCTGTGTCCATGGCAGCCAGTGTTACTCAACTGGGCTCATTAAACCTATTGAGCACCCATGGCGAAACCCATCAGATGTTCACTAAGTCAGTCCTAAAGGATACTTGCACCTCTAAATTTTATATGCATACACATATACACTCTGTTACCAGCTAACCGTCTTGGAGGCAGGGATGATGTTGACACTTGAGCAAAACTTTGAATAGAGACGTTCAGTCAGGCGCCACTTAATTGTAGAAATGTAAAAATGTGCTGTGCGAGTTGTGGGCGTGCAGGCATCTTGGAGTGTACTCACGCATGCCTGGATAGTACTATCGGTGGGAGGGATGTTTTGAGAGCTTTCAAGGATTCAGACCATCCCCGGAGCACATGTGCTATAGGTTTGTCACCAGTGCTTTAAATTAATCACTCAGCGCAGCCTTTTGACTAAGTCAAGAGGCATGGTAAACATGAGGTGCATGAAGCTGTTGGAGTAATATGCCATACTATTTCACAGCAACCTTTTTGATCAGTAGAATAAGTACGAATTGAGATAATGACAAAAAAGTATAGCACAGAGGCAGACAGCACAGTTCAGGGGTAGGCTGGGGGCATGGCATGGGAAATAACACCACTCAGCATTATTATTCCAGCATTCCTTGTCAAGTATGCACTACACATATGTGCTATGCTGCTACACGATGATAAGGGAAATAGGTTTGCTTATACTAGAATAACCACAAATATGTTAGTAATGTGTCAGACTATGACATTTAGGACTACAGGGTCACTAGACAGTAGAAATTTTTCAGCTCCATTATAGTCTTCTGGACTACTGTGTTGAATGTGCAGTCTGTTGTTGACACAAATATCATTATGTGGCTCATGACTATATTTTACACAGTTACATAATAGCCATAAATACATATATGTATAATAATCTAATGATATAATGTTTAAATTTTTATATTTAAATTAAATGTAAAATTTAATTCCCTTAATTTTTTTTTTTTTGTATTTTTTTGTATTTTACGAGAAAGGTCTACAAGGTGTTCAGGGTCTCACTACCAGATCAGATTCACCTGTTTGCAGCCTCCCAAGAGCTGGGATCACAGGCGCGCACCACTGCACCCTGTCTCAATTGCCATCTCAGCGTGCCCTGGGGACGGGGCTGGCACAGCAGGCCCAGGGATCGAACCCCTAGCCCTTGTGCCTGCTTGCAGGCATTTTAATCCACTGAGCTATTTAGATGGCCCCTTTATTCCCTTAAATTTAATGTTTTTATTTTTATTTATTTTTATTTTGTTTTTTAGGTTAGAATGTGTTTTTTATTTTTATTTTTGGCAGTACTGGGGACAAATCTGGGCCTCAGTCATGCTGGGTCAAATGCTCTATTACTCAGTTCTACCACCAGCTCCCAGGGAATTTCTTTATGGCCAGTTATGGGCAGAGACTAGAGAAAGGAGTTACAATAATCCAGGAATAGTGAACATATAAAAAAATACGCATCTCAATGGCACACACCATAAAAACATTCTTCTCATAAACACTTGCAAATAAAACATTTGGGTAAAAGTTGGCCGTTGGACTTAAAATGTCCTGGGACACTGTGTGTCACTTTAAACAACCACTCCCATCTCCAGCAGGGGCTCCACTCTTGTGTCAGGTAAAGTACCCGGGCTCTTGGTATCCATGCCTTGGCCTTGGTCTGGGAGAGGGAGACTGTATGTTACGCTGGGGCAGTAAAGGGCCGCAAAGGTGCTCATTTTCTTTAGGAAGTCCCTGTTTCAAGTAATGTAAAGGGCAACAAGGGCTAGAGAGGGCACGAAAGTCCAGCCCTGGGCACTGTTTTCAGCTGCAGCATTGCACTGGCTTAGACAAATTGTGGAAATCCAAATAGAAGCACAAACCTAAAAGCACTTTTTGTCTCTTCCTTTTTTTAAAAAAAATTTTTAAAGGCCATTTTTTTTTTTTTTTCTAAGAGTCTCTTGCTGAATACAGGGAGACACCTGCAAAGTCTGATTCTTTATGGAAACAGCCCCAATTATTCTTCCTTGTCTTCATCCACAGCTAAATAAATAGCTGCTCCCTCTGAAAGGTAGCCGCAGTCCTGTGGTCCAGGGGGACCAGCACAGGCTGGAAGCCTTTGGTCCTGAGTCCAAGTCAGTCATCCTCCCCCTCTGACTCTGATTCTTCTGAAGACTCGGGTGCGCTCTCTGGCAAGTCATCTTCTCCCATCTGCTGGAACCTTCCCTACTGGGCATCCCACATGTACTTGATGGTCACCTTGAACTCCACCATCTCGTGGCCAAAGAGCTTCAGGATGCAGGCCTGCTCCGGGGTCAGCACATCGCCCTCCTTGCACACCTCGTAGTCAGACAGTAGTGTCACTACACCTCTCTTGAGGGCATAGGTAGTCCCAGCTGCCTCAGCTGAGGCTCCATGGAGTGGGGGAACTGCTCCAGAGGCCCTGGATCCAGAGTCATGGTGAAAGTTGCTTTGTTCCCAGCTCGAGCAAAGTCCATTTCTTTGTATTTCGTGCACCACCCATTGACCTCTTCCTCTGTGCGGTTGGTGAAAAGGAGGCCAGCTTCACCCCTCGACTTCTTACTGACCTGGTGCAGGTTGTCTTTGTACTCATCAGCTGGGCTTCGACCCAAGGCCACCATCATCACCTTGTTTTTGCCAAAGACCATCCGGCTGTGCTTCCAGGCATTCGGGGTGTCCTTCAGCTTGCTGTTCCTCATGTTGGCCACAGAGAAAATGAAGAGGTACTGGTATGTGTCCACACATTTCCGAAGTTCTTCTATCAGGTTCTGTTTCAGTTCTAAGCCTTTCTTGGCAGTTTTCGTTAAGGAAACTTTCTTGTCGCGCTTGGATTTGGGCATTGCGCTGAACCCACGTGCGGCGGAAGGCAGTGTCAATGTTTTTATTTTTGTATTTCACAGGGAAGGAACACAGTTTTTTTCCTCTACATAACATAAACTATTTATTACATAGAATGTGATAAAAGTGCTAATAGTCTTTTTTATTTTTTATTTTTTTGTCTTTTTGAGATAGGGTCTCACTATGCAGTTCAGGCTGGCCATAAATTCACTTTGTAGCTCAGGCTGGTCTCAAACTCACAGCAATCCTCCTGCCTCAGCCTCCTGAGTGCTGGGATTACAGGCATGTGCCACCATGCCTGGCTTCTTTTTTATTTTTTAAAGAACACAAAATAGTGATTTAAAAAAACAGCATTAGAAACAATACAAAATTTCACTAAACAAAGTAACAGGAGCTCAACAATGGTTGCTGTATTGCATGACGCTGTCTTCAAATTAGTCGTTCAGGTTACCAGATATAAACATGCAAGAATGGTTTAAAGAAAGAACAAAACAAAACAATAATAAAAAAAACTGTAAGAAATTCAAAAGAAAAAAAATAATAAAAAGAAAAAAAAATTTAAGCATTAACTGCTCCTTTTAAAAGACCTGCTGAAATCGGCAGCACAGTTACCTGAACTATTTTGCACATATACCTAAAAATGTCGTTTCTCCTTCTTTTTTCTGTCCTTTTCCTCATCCCCGTTTTTCCTTTCCATTGAACAACTTCTTTCCCTTTCGCAGTGTCTATTGCATCTTTCAGGTTAGCTGGAAGTCTTAGTAGGCTTTCATAGTGCTTAAGAATCATGAGGGAAGCACGGGCTTAGCCTCAGGAGAGCCGAGTGCTAACCTTGGCCCTGCCACTGAATTCCTGAGTTCTGTTCTAAACAAGTGTGGTGTGAGAAACACGGAGCACATGGAGGGAATGATAGAAGACAAAGGTTTAGTACCTGGGTTGAATAAAAGCCGCCTCCGTACCTCTGCTCTTCTGACAGCCATCTGATGATGGGGTTGATATAATTTATGTCTTTCAAGTTCAGGCTGGTGAGTAAAGCATAAGAAGTGGTCTCCACCATACCTGCCGTGCCGGCGTTCGGTACAGAGGTGTCTGCAGGTTGAGGACTGTCTTTCCAAAACCAGTAAATGGGTGGATTACCTGGTATCAACATATCGCAATCATTAATAGGGGTAAAAACATGACTTTGACATGATTACAGCAGGTATATGAAGGTCTTCTGTTTTAAAGGAGCCAGTTGGGCTTTATTGGGCAAAAACTTCTTCAAAGTGACCAATCAAGATTCCTCAATACAGTTCTGCACACAGAAAGGACACACACACTAGGATGAGGTAGGAGTTTGAGTGGAAGACATAATAAATTGAGAATGGGGAGACTTGGGTTCTAGTTTCTGCTCTACTACTAACCAACTGGGTGAACTCCAGCAAGTTCCTTTCATTCCTAATACTTTAGGTGTAAAGACCAAACCAACCCTTCCAGGTGGCAATGCCCCCCTTTTTCTGTTAGAGCTCAAACAAACATTTCTTGTTGTTCCTGCCAGAACCTAATGTTAGATAACTGCTCCCCATTTACCCCCTCCCCAGCACTACACTCAGACCCACGCTAGACTGGCTCCATCTTAGCCCTTTGTTTCACCTGTTGCTAAATGTTCTGGGAAAGTTACATGCAACTAGGCAACCACAAGGTTGCTCTAAAGCCTCAGCAACCTCCAGGTGACCCTCAATCAATCTTGACAAAGGAACAATTGCTATTGGCTTCTGTAACCTGCTTGCTCAAGTTTCCCTGTTAACCCCTAATGGCCACAAGATGCTCCCCCCAAGGTTACCCAAGCATTACAGAAATAGGTTATTCTGTCAAAAATATTCCCTTCTCACTGAGCCAATCAATGTAAAGGTCAACCCCTATTAACCAATGCAATTTTAGCTTCTGTAACACAGCTTGCCTCAGCCCCCTTCACCCCATCCCGCAAGACCATACCCTGAGCCACAAAGTTCCCTAATATAGATAAAATATTTGTCTCCCCCAATCAAAATTGTCCCCGTCCTCCCCTAACGGCCATTTTAGCTTCTGTGACGATGCTTGCTTACCCCTCCCAGCCTGTGGGTTTTAGACATAAAATACCCAAAAACCCAGCCCTTGGGGGGCCCTTCTCCTTCTCGCATGGAGAGGCTACCCGGTGGGTACCACCTAAAATAAAGCGCTTCTTTCCTTTTGGACTTGCCTCGTTGTCATCTGATTTTTGAGTTACAACAGTGCTTGGGATTTTGGATTTTGGGATATTTGTATACACATAGTGAGATAGCTTGTGGATGGGACCTAAGCCTAGATATAAAAGTATGTTCCAGGCCAGGGAGATGACTCAGTAGAATAAGCACTTCCCTGGGAAGTGCAAGTGCCTTAGTTCAATCCCCAGATCTGCCAAATAAATAAATAAATAAATAAAAGTGTGTTCCTTTTTTCCTTCTCCTTCCTTCTTCCTTCCCTCTTCCTTTTCTTCCCTCTTTCTTTGTCTCTTCCTTTCCCTTCTCTCCCCTCCTCTCCCTCCCCTCTCCTTCTTTTTACTTTTCGGTATTGGGGATTGAATACAGGGCCCTTACACATTCTATTCAAGGCCTCCCCTTGAGGGAGTTTGGGATAGGGTCTTGCTAAGTTACCCAGCCTAGGTTTGAATCTGTGTTCTTCCTACCTCAGCTTCTCATAGATAATAGGCTGGTATCACCAACCTTGGCTGAAGGTAATTTCATATGATATTTTGACCATGCCTATGTTTTAGTAATGACCTCTTATCACACAAGAGTAGGTGTGGGATTTCCTATGTGTGGTCTCATGTTAGTACTCAAAAATTGTCAAATTTTGGAATGTTTCGGATTTTGGGGTTATGGATGGTGAACGATTACTGCTCTGTGGCAAGCATAGCTGTTCCCGATGGCATCCGTGAAGCAAATCCTACCTTCTGGATTTTGTGGTTGGTGCTTTGGGGGAAAGAAATCCCAAACATTGGAAAGAAAGGTTCTACTCCCACAAACTGCTCAGAATCAACAGCTATGGTTGAGCAACCTGCTCCTAAATGAAATGTCCCCAAGTATTCCAGGTGCTGCTATGGTTCTTCACCTTCAGCTCAACCCCAGGGAGCTGACACCAGTGTCCAGAGGGATAACCTGAGTGATAAGAATTTAGGGTTCCAAGGGTGTTGAATGGACCCCAGGTCTGTGGAAGTTTGGTCAAGTTGCTCAGCGAAAAGAGAAAATAGCAGATCAGGCCAGGACCCAACAGGGGGGAGGTTGCACCAGGAGCCTTCGAGGCCAGGCCAAGTGAACCCAAGAGCTCCGAGGCCAGGGTCAGGCAAAGGGCATGGATGACGAGGAGATGGGCCCGCCACTCTCCTAAGCCCCTGGGGATGAAGCTGCCTCTTTTCCTTCTGTTGTTCTTTCTTCCCTCCCTTCTCCTTCCTGCCATTCCACTGACTCGACAGCTTTTTACTGGACTGTGTCCAAACAGCAGGATATCCAGGGACCTCCACCGTCCCAATGCACCCTTGACTACTATTGCTCTTGGGCGTTACTTTGGTTGCCACAAAAACATTTCTGCCTGAAGGACAGGAGCCGCTGTGCCTTCCAGCACAAGGCCCATCTAGTTAGCGTCTACTCCGGCGTCCCAGGCCTGGGTTGCACACTCCCTTGCTGTGATAGGAACTCTCTTAACAGCAGCACAGTGGCCGTCTCCCCAGGGGCTGTCTCGTAGGAAGGGGCAGTTCTGCACGATGTGGTCTTCCCTCAAACACAGGCTGCAGACCGTGGGCCACAACCTGCAGGCTGTCTCTGGAAGCATTACACTGCTTCGGGGTAAGCCACGGCAGGCAGAGCTGGTGCACAGGGACTGCTTGGGAGCTTGTGCCTAGAGGTAGCCCCTAGCTGCCTGGGATGGCAGCTCCCCACTTCTCACCCCACCGGAATGCTCCTGGGATTCTGGTGCCAGGCACAGTGAGCTCTGAAGCAGTCTTCCAGGACAGCGGGCACCTAAGCAGTCTTACTGATCCAGCCTCAAGCCTTCCCACCAAGAACTGTTTAAAACACCAACCTGAGCCTTCCCTGCAGGGGAAAATCACGTCTGCTGTCACCATTGACTCCCTAACTTGAGCACCCATTTTCCCACTCCAATAAACCTTTCAGACTGATTTCCTCCACCTCTGCCAATTACACGCCCACACCCCACAACCCATTCCCCAGAACCCTACACTATGCCTCTCTGGAAATCTCTATCACTCCTCCTTATCTGGAGTAGATGTCATTGCCCTGCGTACTTTGGCCCTGCCAGGCAGCGTGTTATTTGGGCTCTAGCCTTGCATGACAGCCTCACCGCTGCACTTGGGTCATGGGACCTCGGCTCACACATTGGATGCAGGCTGCAGGCAGGGATCCAGTTAGCTCTGCCCTGCATGGGCAAATTCCGAGGACGTCCCCTGGCCCAGCACAAGGCCACGGGAGTAGTGGTTACTGCTGAGAGCCAGATGCTGCCAGGACACATGCAGAGCAAGGTCAGCGATGAGGAATACTCCTTAGTTATCAAAATCTATAAAAATTAAACAGAACAGCAGTTTTTGAGGATGCGGAGACGCTAGAGTCCCAGAGAGCTGTGTGCTCAGCAAGCAGTGGTCTGTGATTGGTCCCACACCCCGCCATCAAGGGAGGTGGCTCTTGAAGGAGCCCTCCCACCAGCTTGGAATTGTAATTCCTAGGAGAGGGCGAAAAGCAACAGGGTCTGCTGACCAAGGGAGGGGGGGTCTGCCTAGGGCTGTCCCAGCTCCTGCCCTTGGAGCTTGAAGCACCCCACACCTGCTGTCCAGTGTCTCCTTCTCTTCCTTGCCAGTGGGAGATTTTATTGCTGTCTTTCTGCGTTTTCTTTGTCACTGGGCCCTGGATAAGTTGGGTGGGAGAGATGGTTAAATTTATCTTGTGGCTATGGGCTGCCAAATCCACGACAGGCTGTGCTGGAATCCGATGCAGGAGGAAAACAAAGCTGACTCAGGGCTTGGAACTGGACCTCACAACTGCACATCATCTTGGTTATGTAAAGTTTTTGTTTATTCAGTCCCTGTCTTGTGCTAGGCAGGGGCGTGTAGAGGCTTGCCTCTCTGGAAGCAGCATGACTTTGTTCAGCATCCCTCCCAGAGGGTTCTCTTCTCTGACTCCATGTGACTTTGGAGGTTCCAGGGGTCAAGTGACCCGGCACATTTTCATCTCCATAACTAGAAGTAAGACCTAGCCCCTGCCAGCTGTCGGAGGACCCCCTCCTTCCTCTCCAAGCTCAGCCACGTGAGTAGTGATGGGTGTGGGCCCACCTGAGGCCCATCAGATTGACACGTGAAAGAGTAGAGTGGCTTTTGCCCACAGAATGACAAAGACATGAAAACAGCCTTACAGCAGCGGCTGTGTTAATCTTTTCTCAGAGCTGATGTTCAACCACCACAGTACAGATTTCCCTCCAGCTGTATCAGCTCAGAGGGTGGAGATTCAGATCATTTCCCTTTGAGCCTCTGAGTTCTTTGGACAGTGGTTTAATGCTCAAGCCTTTTTGCTTTGGTTTTGTTTGTTTGTTTGTTTTTCAGATAGAGTCCATGCTGCCAGGCTGACCTCAAACTTGTAATCTTCCTGCCTCAGTCCCCTGAAGGCTGGGATTATAAGCATGTGCAACCATACCCAACTAATTTTATAGATTTTTTTGTAGTTATTGGTGATCTTCATTATTTTTGTTGGAGAATATGATCTATCCATCCATCTGTCTATCTATCTATGTATCTATCTATGCTAATTCTTTCAATTTTTTCTAGACTTGCCTTGTGTACCGGTCTTTGACCAATTTTTATGAAACATATCTTGGGTTCTAGAAAGGAATATTCTCCTAACTTTATCAGTGCAGAGGTCTATGTAAGTCAAGAATTATTTATATTGTTCAAATAATTGATAGTTATATTGATTTTTAAAATATTAATTAATTAATTTGAGGCAGAGTTGCACTGTGTAGTGCAGGCTGGCCTTGAACTCTCTTATGTAGCCCAAGTTGGCCTTGAACTCACAGTGACCCTCCTGCCACAGTGCTGGGGTTACAGGCGTGCACCACCACACCCGGCCGGAGTCTATTTTTTGTTGAGAAGTCGGCCACCAGATCGGCATTCTTCAGTGGTTTGTTAGTCCTTACTGTGCCTTTATCTCTGGTGAGTCACAACTTTATCATGAAGTGTCTAGAAATAAATTTTCTTTTTATGGATATGTTGGCTGTTCTGGATCTGGTAATGTATGTGTACACTAAGCACCTATGACAGGAAATTCAAAATAATAAAGGTCTGTGAAAGACACCGATCGTCTCTTCTCACCTGTGGGTGCTCAGGTGTCCGGCAGGCCCACGCCTGACCGGTCTTCCAGCTCCCTACCTCTTTGTCCTCCAGTCCAGTTCTCCTATCAAACTCCAGCCCTCAGAGCTGCATCCCAGATCCTAAGGTGGTACAAGGACTAAGAGTGCTTGTCCCTTGTCCTCCAAGACCTCCCAGGAGTCTTACCTAGCTCTGCTTATACTTCAGCACCCAGAACTTAGTCATATGATCACAGCTAGCTATGAGCAAGCTAAAAATTGTAGAACTTCAGTAGGTTGTATTACTATTCTCCCACATCTTGGGTTTTGACCTAGGACTAGCAGACAAGGGCTTTCAGAAGAGGCACTTGCCACACGGTCTTCCTTTTGGCCCCATTTTACACTCCCTTCCCACCTATGGAACACATTTGCCCTCCAAAAAAGAAAAATAAATCCCAATTTGCACCTAGTAACTGCATCTTAGTCCTATCTGTATCTTTGGGTGACATAAAGACCCTTCCCTGGAGGTTCAAATGTGGCTCTTCGTGTTTCGGTAACCTACAGACAATGCATCACCCATCCAGTGCATGGTGGTTGAGAAGACTTCGTTAACATGATTGCAGCTTTGATTCAGAAGAGGGGAAACAGGCACCATGCAGGGCTCCCTGGTCCATAGCTGCCATCGAGTGCAGCTGGGTCAGACTAATGGTCATATCCAGCCCTGGCAGAGGGTAAGCTGCTGGTCAGCCCATCAGGTGGCCCTGAGAAATCTCCTCTTGGAACACATTGGTCTTTTGTGCTTTGTGGACCCTCCTTCCCTCGAGCCCTATCTGGGTGGGCACTGGAAGGTGTGCTCCTTAGAGCTGCATGGTCTATGCCAACGGCTTCCAGCTGGTACAGATTTAGGACCTACAGTATTGGGGACATTGACTGTCACTGGTTGTGGCAGGCCCGTCCTGGGCTTGCTGCGGCAGCAGTTTCTTCAGTGACATAATAGGTTTTTAAGGGTTTTTTTGCTTTCACTGGGGGCCAAGATTATATGTTTTGTGCCCGGACATTCCCATCTGGCTTTAACTGTCACCAGAGATTGTCACTGCTCTGCCCACCTGCTTCCACGTGACTTACTTCTTCCAGCATATATGCCTTTCTTACGTTTTCTTAATTGAAGTATGCCTATAACCTACTTCCATAAAAAGGCACAAATCCAGCCAGGCATGGTGGTGTATGGCTGCAACCCCGGCACTCAGAGGCTGTGGTAGGAGGGTCGCCGTGAGAACTTCCTTGAAGTTCTTTAGGATTTAGGTGTGGATCCATTGGGTCCTGGACTTTTCTCAGCTGGCAAGTTGCTTATTACTGCCTCCAGTTCATTGCCTGTTTTCTGTCTCTCTCTCTCTCTCTCTCTCTCTCTCTCTCTCTCTCTCTCTCTCTCTCTCTCTCTCTTTCTTTCTTTCTCTTTCTTTTTTGGCAGACCCAGGGATTGAAACTCAGGCCCTTGCGTTTGCCAGGGAAGCGCTTATTCATAACACTGAGCCATCTCCCCAGCCCTTGTTTATTTGTGGACTGTTCAGGGTTTGTCTGTCTTTTTCTTGGCTCAATTTTTGTCATTCCTTTGGAACTAGGAACCCATCTATGCCTTCTAGATTCTGCAGTTCATTGTGGTACAGGTTTCTATGTAGTAATAATCTTCTAGGTTTGGGACAATTTCCATTGTCCTTTTTTATTTCCTAATTGCACTGATAGGGGCCTTTTCTTTCCTTCTTTTGATAAGTGTGGCCAAAGATTTGGGTATTGCTTATTTATTTTTCTTTCTTTTATATTTATTTATTTATTTGGTACAGGGTCTTGCTACACAGCTTAGACTCACCGTGATCCTCCTCTCTCAGCGTCCCCAGTACTAGGATTATAGGGGTGCCCCACCATACCTGGTCTCAGTCACTGGCCCAGCACTGCCCGGGCCACTGCAGCATGTGGTACCAGGAATTTAATCTGGGTCCTTGTGCTCGCCAGGCAGGCATTTAGACCTCTGAGCTGTCTTCCCAGGCCCTGTTTATTCTTTCAAATAATCAGTTTTTCCAATTCATTATTATTATTTTTTTTTGTCTTGATTTCTACTCCTATTTTTATAATTTTCTTCCTTCTGCTAGATTTAGCTTTAGATTGTTCTTCTTTTTCTAGGTCCTTCCTCTGTATTACTAAGTTATTTGTTTGAGCTCATTCCTTTTTTCTGATGTGGGCATTCATAGCTCTAAACTTCCTTCCTAGGACTGCCTTTATTGTCTTACAGGTTCCGGTTCATGGTAGTGGCATTGTTTGATTCTAGGAACTGTTTTATTTCTTCCTTCCTTAATGTCTTCTGTGACTCACTGATTCGATAGTGTATTGTTTAATCCCCATGTGATTGCATAATTTCTGTAGTTTGTTTTGACATTGATTTCTGGTTGTATTGCATTATGATCTGTTCATACTCAAGACTCGAGAGATAATTTTAATTCTGATGTTGTCAAGCATGCTTGATGGACAAACATAGAATTTATTTTGCAGAAGCTTCAGTGTGCTGGTGAGAATGTGTCTTCTGTTGTGGCTGGGTGGGAAACCTATCAATATCTAGCAAACCTATTTGATGGTTTGATTCAACTCTAATTATTATTATTTCTGGTCTAATTGCTCTGTTTATTTGTGATAACGGGATATTGAGATCCCCCACTATAACTGTGCTGTTATTTTTCCGATCTTTTATTTCAAGTAATGTTTGTTTGATGAATTTGGGTGCACTGGTGTTTCATACATACATATTTACAATTATTATCTTTTCCTATTGAAGTATTTATTGCTTTAACTAATATGGAGTGACTTCTTTGCCTCTTTTATTTTATTTTTTTTTTATTTTTATTTTTTACAAGAGCACTTTCATTTTCCGTTAAATTCTTGAGGGGTACAGCATCACACGGATTCAGTGTGTAGTGGCCTTAGCAGGAAGGTTGCCTTGGAACTTGGTATGAACCATGCCACTGTTTCCATGGGCCCGAGTTACTTCTCCCCATATCACTCTGGTTTTGTTTGGTTTGCCACCCGGAGTTACTGTGTTTTTCCACTTTGCACATAAGCACATCTTTTGCTCAAGTTTCATAAACACCTTCAATTTCAAGGAGAGTTGTGTGTTCCCTCTGGATCCAGACACCCCACGTATAGCCAGCAAAAATGGCCTTACACCACAGTCTTCCAGACATAGTTGCCTTTCAGAAGTCCTGTTCCCGGCGGCCTCCCCAGACCCCAACACGGCAGAAAAAGAGTTCTGTGCCTCTTTTAATCAGTCTTGAGTTGAAGTTCACTGTTTTTGAAAATAAGATAGCATCCCTGCTTGCTGCCAGCAAAGAATATTGTTTTAAATCCTTGGCCTTTTAGTATATGGATTTGTTTTTAATTAAATGTGTTTCTGCAATGTACTGTTACGTTCTGGGTTTTGATCCCCCATCCTCTAATCTGTGGCCTTTGGCTGGGGATTTGAGACCATCCACACTGAGAGGAATTACTGAACAGTACTGACTTATTCCTGTCATTGCATTATTTTACTGTTGCTGATTTCTTTTTTCACCTCTGCTCGGCTGCTAGCTCTACCTGATCTATTCATTCCGCTAGACTTTTTAGCATTTCTTGTTTCATCGTTTCTGTCTAGGATAACCTTGAGAATCTTTTGAAGTGCTGGCTTTGTGGTCATGGTTTCCTTAGGGTACACTTTATCATGGAAATACCATATTTCTTTGTCAATTTTGAAAGATAGTTTTGCAGGATATACTAGTCTGGGTTAAAAGTTATTTTCTTTTAGGGGTTGGCACACTCTCCTGGCCTTTAATGCTTGTGTTGAGAAGTCTACTATAATTATACTGGGTTTATGGTTATAAGTGATGTATTGCTTTTCTCTAACAGCTTTTAAAGTTCTCTCCTTGCTTTGGATTTCTGAGATTTTATTACGACATGTCGTGGACAGATTCTTTTTTGACTATGGTTCTGTGGGGTTCCCTGCACTTTGTTTATCTATGTATTACTTTCCCACACTTAGAAAGTTTTCTGCTATGATTTCTGTGAACAGGTTTTTTAATGTCATTTGTGCCATCTTCAGGGTTTTCACTAATTCCAGCTAATCCTAGTTTAATCTTCTTTGCATCATCTTGCAGTTGTTTAATCTATTTTCTATTATCTCATTGTTTTTAAGGTATGGCCGTTACCTGTGTCGGCCCGTCTCCCACTGCTGACGCTGCTTCCTCACACGGGTCATTTTTGACCCTCACACGGGTCATTTTTGCTGCCCATACTTTCAGTAGAATTTCTTTTTGTGTCCCAGATTTCTGTTGGTGGACTCTGATTCTTTGCTAAACTGGTCATCTATGTTTTGTTTTGTTTTTTTCCTTATACTAACATCATTTATGTTTTGGTCATTTTGTTCAGTTCAGCTAGCTTTTAATTAAGGTGTACTTTAAGCTCACTGCTCATTCTGTTTATTAAGTCTACTGTCTGTTTCTTTGTATCCTCTTTGCTCTCACCAAGCGCTTTATTAATTTATTTTTGTTTCTTCTTTTAGCACTGCTTATAATCCAATCATTTTATTTTTTATTTCTTGCCTTTCAATGCCCCATGGATCACCTTTGAGGGAGCTGAAAGATTTTGGAGACATTTTGATGCTTTGTTTTCTAATCTCTCTCTCTCTCTTCCCTCTTTCCTCCTGATTACAGTGGGAAGACTTCGTTGCTGCTATAGAGATCTCTTCGGTTAGTGCCTGCTTTCTAGTACTGATGTGGCTCTGCAGTTTAGCAGGATCAGAGCTGGTCACTTATGTTTTTGGAAACACCCCCCTCCGGAGATGAGGTGTTTTGGGCTGCTTCCTTCCTTCTCCTGCATCGTCTTTAGCTTCCTCGTGATTTTTAATTTTCCCACTGGCTCTTTCTTAATTCTCAGCGCTTTCCTGCATTTTCTCTTTCCAAGTTGCCGTTTCCCATGTGTTGTGAGTCTCAATCCTGAGAGGCTGCGAGATACTTCCAGATTTTATGACACCGTCATCCCTCTTGTCCTAGAGCCATGCTTTAAAACTGCCACACACCTAGGAGCTGAATTTCTAGGTCATAGGTTTGTGTACACATGCTCACCTATGGTACCGCTGACCAAGCCGGCAAGGTAATTATAATATATCAACTTGAAAGCGCATGAGCAGCGTATGAGAATTCCGCTTGGTCCATATCCCAATGCATCTCCCGGTTACCTTTCAAATCTGACCTGGGCTGGTCAGTGCGAGAGAAGAGCACTGAGCTGAGTTGTGTTTCCCAGAGACACCAGGTGCAAACCCCTGGAAGCTATAAATGTTACATTACTTTCCAAAGTTTCTGCAGACTATGATTCAATAGAGGATTAAGAGGTGACATGATCCTGAATTACCCAGCAGCCCTAATTGCTCTCATAAAGTGTCCTTCTGAGAGAGAGGCAGAGGGAGAGGGAGCCCAGACAGGAAATGGAAGGCGAGCAGTGCCAAGTGATGCAGCCGCAAGCTGGACGCCGGCAGCCACCGTGATCTAGCAAAGGCAAGGAATCGATTTTCTTCTAGAGCTTCTGAAGGGAGCACAGCCTTGACAGCACCTTGATTTCAGACTTCCGCCTCCAAAATTTTGAGAGAATAATTGTGTGTGTGTGTGTGTGTGTGTGTGTGTGTGTGTGTGTGTGTGTGTGTGTTTAGTACATGGTCTATAGAGTCCACAGGGTCTCGCTATAGAGATCAGACCCATAGTGATTCTCCTGTTTTCAGCTTCCCAAGAGCTGGGATTATAGGCGATGGCCACCACAGCCAGGCTCAGATTTAGTCTCAGTGTACCCTGGGGCAGGGCCAGCACAGCAGGCCCAGGAATCAAACCCCAGCACTGTGCTCTGCTGAAGCGAGTGCCTCGGTCCACTAAGCTATCTGGCTGACCCTAATTGTCTGGTTTTTGAGTAACCCAGATTGAAACAATTTGTTATGTCAGCCCAAGGAAACTATTACAAGAGAGTTTTGTGTTGTTTTGTTTTTTAATGGCCATTTGTGTATCTTTGGGGTTGCCTACCATTTAACTGATTGATTTTTAGAGATTCTTTTCACACATCTTAAATATAAATTGAACCAGCTGCAATTTTCTGGGAACCAGAGATTCAGATGGAGTCACAAGTGTGAAAGGCTTGTTGCAGAATAACATCTATGAAATAAAAGGAACCAGCTCAGTAGAATGTGCTTGCCTGGGAAGTGCAAGGTCCTGAGTTTAATACTCGGTATCGCAAAAAAAAAAAAAAGAAAAGAAAAGAAAAAGAAAAAGAAAGATATAAAAGGAAAGCCAGCTGGGTAAGGTGGTGATCAGAGTACAATACAGATACAGGTGTCTCCTCTAACAGCCTAACAGAGCTCTTGAGCAAGACTTCCCACTCCTGGGGTCCCATGCTGGGTCCAAATGGGCAGGCTTGTACCCATGGCTCCTTTACTCCCTGCTGTCTAACACCAAGCGAAGACCATTCTGGGTTCTCAACGCCTTTCAGAATCACAGGCCTAAGACTCCTTCCTAGGAGTACGGCCTTGGCTCAGAAGCAGACCACAAAGACCTAACAGTGAAACACTGTGAGTTCATCACACGCTTTCCAGTTCAGCCATAGGGCCTCCCTTAAAAGGGAACCTGAATGTCCCCTTGATACTGTCACTTAAGTCCTACAACATCAATATATTTGCCCAGCCTATGATTGTCCCCTTTAGAGTTAATTTTGTGTGTGTATCATGGTAAGAAACATTTGCCTGTCTCAGATTTTTTTCTAAAAGATTTATTTTAAAAACTTTTCACACTGATGCTTATAGCCCATCAGGAACTGGTCCCTGTAAAGGATACAAAGTAGGGGTCAACACTGATTTTGCCCACTTAGCCATTCAGAGGCCACTGAAAGATGACATTTCCCCTCTCCCCACAATCTGCAGATGTCATTTTTGTCATTAGTCAGGTGAATATATGTGTTGATTTCCCTATCACTGGTGGCTAATAATGTTAATATATTTCCATATGTTTATTGGCCATTGGTGTGGTTTTTTTTAATATATATTTGGTACAGGGTCTCATTACGCAGCTCGGACTCTTAGTGATCTCAGCCTCCCCGGCATGGTCTCATAGGCCTGCACCAGTCTTGGTTGCCTGGACGGGGCTGGCCCGACATGCAGTACAGGGAATCGAGCCTGGGTCCTTAGGCAGGCTCTTAGACTGCTGAGTTATATCCACAGCCCAGCCATTTGTATATCTTCTTTGGGGAATTATTTAGATTTTTGACTCTTTTTTTAAAAGATAGGCTTGAATAGGAATTCATTATATATTGTAGACATAAGATCACACAGATGTATGATTTGCCAAAATTTTCTCCCATGTTATGACTCATCTTTTCACTTTGTTGGCTGGGGAGATGGCTCAGTGGAATAAGCACTTTCCTGGCAAGCGCAAGGGCCTGAGTTCAATCCCTGGTTCCACCAAAAAAAAAAAAAAAAAGAATTCACTTTCTTGATCTTGTCCTTTGAATCCTAAACATAGTTAATTTTGAGGAACTATAATTTATACATATTTTCTTTTGACATTTGTACTTTTTTAAAATGTATTGAGGACAGGCTCTACAGGGTCTCACTACACAGACCAGACTCATAATAATTCTCCTGTTTTCAGCCTCCCAAGCACTGGGATTACAGGCTTGGGCCACCACACCCAGTCTCAATCGCTTTCTCAGCCTGCCCCCGGGGGCGGGGCTGGCACAGCACACTGGGAATTGGAACACTAGCTCCTGAGCCTGCCTGAGCAGGTACTTTAGTTCACTGAGCTATCTGGCTGGGCCTGGACTCTTGCACTTTTAATGTCATATCTAATCTAAGCTCATGAAGATTTATGCCTATGTTTTCTTCTAAAAGCTTTATAACTTGAGTGCTAATATTTAGTTCTTCAATACATTTTGAGCCAATTTATATATATGGTCAGAGCTAGAAGTCTAACTTCATGTTTTTGTATACAGCTGTCTGCTTGTCTCCATATTCCCTTCTCCACTGAATAGTTTTGACACACTTGATAAGAAACAATTGATTGTAAATGTGAATAAATGTTTTTATACTCTCAATTCTGTTCCATTGATCTATATATCTGCTTTATTCTGATATCCCATTGTCTTATTTATTGCAACTTTATAGAAAGATTTTTTTTTTTTTTTAAGAAGAGGCCCCGCTGTATAGTTCAGAGTGGCTTTGAACTCACTATGTAGCTTCGGCTGGTGAATTCACAGCAATCCTCCTGCCTCAGCCTCCCAAGTGCTGGGATTACAGCCATGCACCACTATACCCAGCCCATAGTAAGATTCGAAATTGGAAAATTTGAGTCCTCCAACTTTATTTTTTCTTTTCCAAGAAAAAAAATTTTTGATACATTAAGCCAGAGATGAACAAAATGTCCTATTGCATAACAGATTCCATTTATAAGACAGTTGTGGTTGACCATATAATTTATTTCCCTCATTACTTCAAATAAACATAGTTGACAGTGGCCAGTGGCTCTCAGCCAGGGACTGCTTTCCACCTCTTTCCCCTCTAGGGGACATTTGGCAATGTCTGGAGAAATTTTTGGTCAACTGAGAAGAAATTGCTACTAGCGTCTGGCAGGCAGAGGTCAAGGATGGTGTTCCCCGCCCGCCAGCATGAGACAGTCCCACAGCAGAGCCCTCCCGGCCTCGAGGTCAACAGGGGCCACCTACCTGCACCATGCTCCTGTCCATTAAAACTTTCCCACTGGAGTCCAGAGCACAGGTGTGACTATTTTTGATGATGACTCATTTGGCTTAGAGATATGATTTGAAAATGTTTGTTAAAAATTAATGAAGAAAAATGAACACTGTTGCCATTATTAAACAGCCTTTTTGCTATAGCCCTCCTGCTACGCGGGTCCAGGTGTGTAGTCCACATCACCACGCTTGCACCACTTTCTCCACAACTTGACCACTTGGGGGTCGAATGTGTTTCTTCATTTAAATTGCAGGTGTCGGATACCGTGTCCCAGCCTTGGGAAAACCAACTAGTACCACATACTGGAGCCAGAATAATGGGGTCTTTGCTGTCACTGTACCTGACCATGTGCTTCAGAGCCCAGAGTGGACATGGGTGCATTGCAGTTTCCAAGTAAATGGTGTAATTTAAAACACAAACCATTTAGCATGATTTCCGAGGCAGATTGTATAACAGTTCTGTGTGATTTTTGTCAGATGAACATGTCTAACTGTGATTGATAGGACTAGAATAAGCTTTCTACTGAATTCAAAAAAAAAAAAAAAAAAAAAAAAAGAGTCACAGACCCAAGCTTGACATTCACCTTGCAGTGCCATGACTCTGGCGCTGCTAAGAACCATGCCCTGGGTCATCCCCTGGCCTCCAGTTCCGATTCTACCTGCCTCCAACTCCAGCACCTTCCCTTTGGGGACCCTCTTCTAGGGAAAGGGAAATTGCCTAAGACTCAAGTTTGCTATTTAGGATCGAATGCCTCTCTACAGAGAGGCTTGATAGGCTTCAGGAAAAGGAGACGGAAATCTTTACATAGAACTTGAGGAATCCCAGCATTGTCTAGGGACCGGGACAGTGACTGAGATGAGGTTGGTAGCCAGAGAGCAGAAAGGAGAGCGGAGGAGAGTGCTGTGACTAACTTTGAGGCACTATCCAGACCCGCAGGAAAGAGCACACCTATCACCTCGTAATTACTGAGAAACATTGCTTAATGGCTACGGAGTGGCAGGAGCCACGGTCACCAGAGCATTCTCTCCCAAGGCCCCCGAGAAAGCCAACCTGTCTGGGAGCCTCTTACCCTGGCCCTGCAGCTTCAGGGCCTCTCTCTCTGCAACTTGAACTTCCCTGCTAATCTCTGAATTGTTTTGTCTCTGGCCCCTCTGGTCTTTGCACCTGCTCTTTCCTTCTCTGGGACATTTCCCTCCCCGCCTGACGCTTGAACAACTTTTACCCAAGCTGTAGTCTCAGTTCACACTGCCTCTGTCTAGGAAGCATCCTGAGCTCCTGCCCTGCTCTGTGTGCGCCCTGACGCACGTGTGCGTTTGCCCTGTTGTGGAATTCACCCCTCTGTACTGTTTTCTTTTTGCCTTCTCTGTGATCCTGTGAGCAGAAGGCCCATGGGCTGGTACCCAACGGGTGCTGGAGGAGGGGCCTACAGAGCGGATCGCTGCTCCTTCACACTCAGCCCCCCTCCCCTAGCCCCCCTCCCCGAAGTCTCCCCTTTGCACTCTGTATGTTAAAACTTTAGCTCCTGAATCCCAGCGAGTCCCAAGAAAAGAGCTAAAGCATCAGGAAACTTGTTCTTTGGGGGGCTCCAGACAACAGGCTTTACCAGCAGCCAGCTGAGGAGTATTTCAGTGTTTGACAAGTTGGTGTGTTCCAGCTGCGTGCATTGTTTATTCTACCAACAAATATCTGCAAGTGACTGGAGACTGAGGTCACCAGCAAGACAACGTAGAGCTGTATGAGCAAACCATGCCTTGTTTTTTTCATCACCTTCTTGAAAGGCTGTGTTAGAAATCAGCTCAAGTTTGGAAGCTGTGCAAAAAGCTAGGAGTGCTGAGTGGGGGAGGCATAGCTCTTACCAAGAACAAATGTGTGATTTGCTTTAATTCACCAACTCTCTGCGTAGGTTTTAACTCAGTGCTAGCTCTGGGCTGCATCCAACCAAAAGTTTCTTTATGTTCCTAAGAGAAATGAATGAAGCAAAATGGCCATTTTGAAGGTTGTTTATGCCTTTGAAGGTTAAAATTTGCCTGAAGCTCCACTGATTCCAATTTAGCAGGGTGACTTATTGAGAATGTAAACTGTGGAAAGGTCACCTTTGAAAAGTTAATCTGCATTCTGAGTTTTCACTGCTATGAACTCAGTTTTACCCCAGCAAAAATAAATGGGATTTTCTGTGAGTTGAAGGCCTGTTTGTCCCAAGCCTTATTCGCTTGTGATGATTGTCAACCCATACTTATAATAAAAAGTGGCCTGTTGAATACTTTGCACCAGGGGCCGTGGGATGGGAGAAGGGGCCCGCCCCTGCCTGGAACCTTTGGGAACTGGAGCACAGGAGAATGACTGCTGGTCTCCCACGGAGGAGTCCTGCGAGGCCCTGTTTCTCTTGGCCTGCAGGGCGGCTGTGGGTCTGTGATTAGGAACTGTGGACTACAAAGCTTTTAGGCCAAACTAGCTTAGAGTGTCAACTGGGAAGTGGGCCGGACAGAACCAGGAGGCCAGCCCAGGACTGGATGTAGCAGTAGCAGCAGCTGTGAGCTCCTAGGTGGTCTCAGGGGGCCAAATGGAGCACAGAGGTTTTCTGCGCTGTTGTTTGTCCTCTGTAGTAAGATGCATCATCAGTCACAGTTCTTCAGATGCTTCTTGTATTAGGACCTCATACTCACACCCTTTACCATGTGACTTTGCAATGTTATTGTCATGGCTGAAATAGGAAGTTTCCACTGCAAGCTTATGGATTGGGGGCCCTTTCCCCAGTTGTAGCAATGTTCAGAGGAGGGCCCTAAAGAGGCGACCAGACCAGGAGGGCTCTAACTTCATCAGTAGCTTATCCTTGGATGAGCTCAAAGCTGATCAAGCCACTGGGAGGCAGGGCCTAGTTGGCAAACATCCATCATGGGGTGGGGGTGCCTTTGAAGGGCGTTTCATGTCCTTGGCCCCTTCCTCTGCCCCACCCCCACCTTCCTGACTGAAACGTAGCGAAAGCTCTGCCCTGCCACACCCATCTATCATAAGGTTTTGGCTTCCCCACAGGTCTACGGCAATGGACACAGCTTCCCATGGACTGGAGCCTCTGAAACTGTGAGGCCACAGACATCTTTCCTCCTGGAATTGCATAGGTCAGGTTTCCGTCCCAGCAATGGAAGGGTGACTGATACAGTTAGGTATTAGCAAGAGCGAAGGATACCTCCTGCCTTTGAACTTCACTCGGTCTTGCTATTTGTGTTGCTGCTCAAATAGAATATGGGAAAGAGCGATTCAGGAGGACTTCAAAGACACTGTCTGTCTCTGCTCCATTTCCTGTCAAATGGGCAGAGAGGTACAAGCCCTGGTAATGCTGATCTAAGGAAAATACAGCTACAGATATGTGCAAGTCAGCTTGTGGGCTCGACTCAAGCCCATCATCCCTGTAATCTGCTGTATATCTCCCCAGCCAACCCCCAGACCTAACAGCAAGAAAAATAGAAAGCTCATTGTTGCAAGTCACTGAGTTTTGCGTGATTTGTTGTGAGGTACCATGATAGCATTTGCTGATTGACATAACTACCAATACCTTTGCTCCTTGTTTTTTTGTTTGTTTGTTTTTGTCTTTTTTTGGAGACAGGGTCTCACTGTGCAGTTCAAGCTGGCCTCAAACTCACTTTGTAGCTCAGACTGGTCTCGAACTCACAACAATCCTCCTGTCTCAGCTTCCCAAGTGCTGGGATTACAGGCATGCACCACCATGCCCGGCTTGTTTGTTTGTTTTTGAGATAGGGTCTCACTACATAGTCCAGGCTAGCCATGAACTCACAGTGACCCTCCTGCCTCAGCCTCTAAAGTGGTGGGATTACACACATGTACTACCATGCCTGGTTGTCCTTTTCTTTCTTACTAATGCAAATTCTGGGCCTAGCCAGCTAGCTCAGTGGGTTAAATCACCTGCTTAGGCAGACACAGGGATAGGGTTCAATCCTCAGCATGCTATGCTGGCCCCGCCCCGGGGATGGTGGTGCACGCCAGTAATCCCAGTGCTTGTGAGGCTGAAAACAGGAGGATCACTACAAGTCTGATCTGTGTGGTAAGACCCTGTAGACTCTGTACTAAGCACATTAAAAAAAAAAAGTTGTAAAAAAAATGCAAATCCTTAATTTTTAACTGGCTGTTTCAAATAAGGTGAACTTTTCTAGCTTTCCTTGTAGTTAGATGTGGCCATATAAGTAAGTTCTGGCCAATGAGATGTTAGTAAAAATGATGTGGCAGCCTCTGAGATTCTTCCGTAAAATCCAGGGGCATGCAGCCTGAATCCTCCCTTTCATGCTATGTGGAACAAGGATACAACAGCTGACGCTCATGCCAGAAGTCTGGATCCTTTTTTTTTTTTTTTTGGCGGAACGGGGGATTGAACTCATGCTCTTGCACTTGCCAGGGAAGCACTTATTCCACTGAGCCATCTCCCCAGCCCGGAAGTTTGGATCCTGAAGAAGAAATTTGTGTCTAGGGAAGATGGTGCTGCAAGCCACCTGGACATTTCCACGAGACAAAACCAAACTGTGATCTTCTAAGGCTCTCCTGCCAAGCTCACCCCGACACGGGCTTCACGCCAGGGCTCGCTGACCCTGAAAGAGAACTGTGATATTCTGGATAAGCAGATTATTAACTTTCCCATGCAGCAATGACCATCTCTTATCCAACACTAATCAAAACAGATAAAGGCCGAGCTTAAACATAATCTCTCCGGAAGAAGGACAGAGAACAACTGATAATGGGTTCAGTTGCCTTCAGGAGTGATAGAAAGTTCAAGCAGGAGACAGCAGTGACGACTGCACGACATGGTGGATGAACCTACATCAGGACTTCATACTTTAAGGAGCAGATTTCATGCTCTGTGTGTTCTATCTTGAGAAAGCTTTTATTTAAAAAGCAACCTCTTGTTCATTGTTTATACCGCTACAACGCAAGCGTTATTCTTTCTCCCACATTCCTCTACATGCAACTAAGGCTCAAAGAGCTGATGTCACTGCCACGTCCCTGCCCCTCATAAATGTCAGGGTTGAGACAGCATCAGGTTCCCAGGCACCAGCACCATGGCTTCTGCCCACTCCCTTTAAGTTTGGTTCCTGCAGGACCTCGAAGGAACTGGGCTCAGGGACAAATCAAAGTGCTGAGGGGTACAGAAAGCTTGTCTTCAGCTCTTCTATTAGGCCTTGGGCAGCCTTCTGCATTTTGCCCGCCTTTGTCATACGCCAACTACTTTGTCATGTGCCTTTCTTTCTCAGGGGCTCCACATGCTCTCTGTTGCAAGCATTCTTGCCCAAAAATATAAAAGCATATCCGAGCCTGGTGTGTTGGCACATACCTATAATTCCAGCTTAATGGGAGGTTGAAGCAGGAGGATCACAAGCTGAAGCCCAGCTTGGACGATTTAGTAACTTAGTTAGACTGTCTCAAAACACAAAATAAAATAGGCTGTTGATAACCATTAGGAAGATAACAATGTAAAAAGTATTAATTATTGAAACTGCACTATAAATCAGCTTTGAAAAAAAAGATAGGTATACAGCTACATTCTCTCTTTTTTTCATGGAGAGTTAATTTTTTTATTTCATATCTAGGGCTTTCTCTTTTTTTTCTTTTTTATTGAAGAACAAATAGCAACGGGACAGTTTCAAATCAAATTAACAGGACAGATTCAACAATTAATGAATTGCAAATTGTTTTAGTAATGTTTTGTTATCGAAAAAGGTGCATACATGATATTCTACTTACAGACACTATTATAGCAGATGTCTCTAATCAATGAATTAAGAGAATGTAGCTGTATACTTATTTTTTAAAGCTGAATTATAGCACAGTTTCAATAATTAATACTTTCTATCTTGTTATCTTCCTAGACAGCTACATTCTCTTAATTCAATGATAGCAGGATCTGCTCTAATAGTGTTTGTAAATAGAATATCATGTCTGCACCTTGTACAACAATAACACTAAGAAAACAATATGCAACATATTAATTATTGAATCTGCTCTACTAATTCGATTTGAAACTGTCTCATTGCTATTTGTTCTTCAATAAAATGATGGAAAAATAAAAACATAATATAGGGCTGGGTATATAACTCAGTGTTGTCAGTCAGGGTTTTACTAGAGGAACGGATATAACACAAGATGTACAAATGTATAAGAAACTGTAAGACTGGCTTGCTGTCAGCCGCAGTCGGATGGGGAAGTGTGCAGAGGGCGTCTGCACCCGGGAGACCGAGGCGTTCAGGCCAAGGTCTGGAGTTCACTGCGGTCCTCCGTGCGAGTCCGGAACAGGAGGCTGCTGGCCTGTGGTAGAAGGCTGAGGAGTCTACCCTGGAAGGCTGAGGGATCCACGGCAGAAGCCGAAGAGCCTGCACGAGAAGGCAGGAGACCACGTCCAGGCTGACTCCGAAGACTGGAGCTGCTCCCAGAAGCGCACCCACCGTCCCTCCACAGTTCCCTTTTTATCCTGTAAGTAACGAGTCGTTCTGAGGGCCCCCCACGGCCTGGGGGGGCTAACTGCTGAGCCGCTTTAGTTAGGCTTTCAACCACCGCAGTCCGCGCCTTGTCAGCTTGGCAACCGGACATATTTCTTTAAACCCCGTCTCCGGATACAAAGACATGCACACGCTTACACCTATCACGTTGTACCGATCCTGCATGCAAACGGAGGTGCATTAATTCCCTTACCGAAACAGAAGGTAGGTTTTCTTTGTCTGATACTTAGGCTTAATCATTTCATAACTTCAACATTAACACAGGTTTAACAATCCTTGAGAACTGGTATTAAATCTATCAATACGATATTATAACCGAACCATATAAGGGTGAAATAGTACAATTATAATCCCCTTTTCTGTAGCTGATCACAGGGTTGTGGCTGATATTTAGATCTACCTTCTTCCACTACCCATTCTGTATTCCCTTGGCCTTTAGCAAGCACCTTGGCAGGTCTTGCTTCTTTTGCTAGTGGAGTGACCATACCTTCATTCCTGAAGGCTCTGGACCATTTGTCATTGTGCCTGTATTAGGCTGTTGTAGTTTTCCATTGACTTTATTTATTTATCTATTTATTTGTGGAACCGGGGATTGAACACAGGCCCTTGTGCTTGCCAGGGAAGCGTTTATTCCACTGAGCCATCTCCTTGGCTCCATTGACTTTAATAACAGGGTATGGCAATATGAAAAAACAGGAATTTCTTGCAATATAAATGTATTCATCTTCAGGTGAAAAGCTTCAGTTCATTTTTATATTGTCCTGTTTTTAACAATAACATTGACCTCTATTTTATCCTTTCAATCAAAGGTTCCATTAGAGTCATCCCACCGGCCAAGTGTTTCTTATCACCTTATTGGGTCTTTGCTCTTAATTTCCAACATAGATCTGGCCAAAAGCTCTCAACAGTAGCTATGCTACCTTCCCAATAGTAGACAGCACTGAAATTTTTCTTAATCCACCCAGGCAATAGCTCCAAACACAAGCAAAATGCAGACCAAATTTCAGACCAAAGCACAATATACTACCTGGGTCCAGCAGCCAATGCAGCTCTTCTCAATTGAAGCCTCCTGCACTTCATCTTTTTTTTTTTTTTTTTTTTTTTTTGTCTTTTTGAGACAGGGTCTCACTATGTAGTTCAGGCTGGCCTTAAGCTCACTTTGTAACTCAGGCTGGTCTCGAACTCACAACAATCCTCCTGCCTCAGCCTCCCAAGTGCTGGGATTACAGGCCTGCACCACCACGCCCCGCACCTGCACTTCATCTTACCTGGCAGCATGTCCGTCAGTTCTCTGATTTTCCATGTTCCAATCAGAGTCTCAAATATAGTCTACAGCGTACAGAAGCTGTCTCTTGGGCCAGTCTCTCAAAACATTTCCAAATTACAGAAGTTCTTAAGTCACATAGCCAGGCAATAGCACAATAATAATCCAACTCTCAGTACCACTCAGTGTCAAAGTTCTGGGTCCAATCCAAAGAACTAAAAACTCATATTTGATTGATATAAAACAATACATATGGCCAGGGGCATAGCTCTGTAGAATAAGCACCTGCCTGGTAAGTGCAAG
>PVKA01001478.1:0-93680 GCA_004027165.1 Ctenomys sociabilis
CAGGGGTTTCCATCAGTCCTATTTGCTGCTGTGGGTTCGCGCTGTTTGCTGGTGGTGGCTGGCCGTCTCTTCCCTTAACAAAATGCTCCATTCCTGCCTTGGGCCCCACTTATGTTTCGCTAAGGCCCTGAACTATCACCACTTGATACTTGTGGACTTGGTTCCTTGCCTAGGACTCTGCCTCCATTTTACATTTTCACTCTCAGTTTCTTTGGGAATAAAGAATGAGAATGTTTACATTGGTCTAGGTGACAGCCACAGTAAAAGACTTAGTTTTTTCCCTGGCAAGCACAAGGGCCTGAGTTCAACACCCCCCCCACTTCCGCCAAAAAGAAAGACTTAAAAGACTTAATGTTTCAGTTTTAGAAGGCTCTCTGTGAAATTAATACTAGGGCCAATCCAGGAGATCTAGAATCAACCATTTTTTTCTCTTCTCAAACTGTCTAAATTATTTGACCCAAATAATCTGAGTGATTGAGACAGTCAGATATCCCTAGCCCTTGATGTTAAGTACTCAGGTTGGAAATGAGTTATTTGGTGGGTCTGGAATCAGAATTTCAGTAGGAAGGATCTAATAATTTTACAAACCTATACACACATCCTTCCTTATCTTATTGCACTCCAAAGGTTTTTGAAAGGGGATGATCAGAAATAATAATAGTAAGCAGTTTGGATTGCTGAAGTGCAGTCTGCCAGCACTGGGACTTTTGTCCTTTACTAACTTCCTTGCCAGGAAGATATGTCCTGCTAAGGCCACACCCCTGGGTCCATGTCAGGGCCCAAAGCCTCTGTTCTCTCCCCCCAGCCCTGAAAGCTGCACATCCATTCTTGGAATGTGTAGGCTTCCCCGAGATTGAGGCACTGCTTGCCTTCCCTTTGTAGAAAGAGAGTGGAGCCAGCGGAGCCGAGACTGGCTGATCTAAAGGTTGTGCCCAGGGGCTCCAGGCCTGAGCCAGCTGGAGTAATTCCTACCGCCATTCCTGCAGCCTCAGGCAGCCTTACAGTGACTCACTGGCTGGAGCCTGACTGAGAGTCTGCACAGGAGGGGGCCGAAAAGTCTCCTTGCTTAGCTCAGCGTTCTGAAGAGGCTGCAGAGGGGAGTTAGTCTCTGGCTCAGCTTCGGGAAAAGGGAGGGTCAAAGTGCCTTAGAAGCCTAGACAGGCCCAAGTCCTGTTCCTCTCTCCCATGGAGTGTGGAATAAACAGGAACTGGGGCCTGGCAGAGGGGATGAGCTTGCTGAGAGGCCTACAGGGTCACTTGCTAAAGGGTTAGGGGAGCCGGTGACCTGTGCTGCCCTACAGGGGACATTGGCAGGACTTGTGAAGTCTTCCCTTTTTCCACCTGTCTTAGGTCTTTTCTCAGAGCAATGGGCCGTGGACACTGAGCTGCCGCCATGATTGGAGGCTTATTCATCTATAATCACAAGGGGGAGGTGCTCATCTCCCGGGTCTACCGAGATGACATTGGGTAAGTCCCTTGGCTGTGCCAGTGTGTCCCATCACCCAGCCTCAGCATGCAGGACCAGGTTTTACTCCATGAGGCTTGACTTGGGGCATATGCATTGCTGCATCCTGGAAGCTCAGCAAGTAGAGCCTGGTTCCCTTTAAGTTTGGTGGCATTGGCCTAGCAGCCAGCTGGAGGCTTCCTGCAGGACCTCTGGAATGGCAGGGCTCCACAGCCTTCAGAACTCCTGTCCTTTTGCCTCCTGTGTCAGTTGTAGGCCTGGCTGCTGGAGATGAGCGCTTTTGCCAGGCAGGTTGATTATTCCTTTCAAAAGAGCACTGCTGCCAGTGGGTGGAGTCAGTGCCAGGCTGGAGATTCTAAGCCCTGTTCTCAAAGCCCTCTCATTGCTGGCTTCTCTTGAAAGCCTCTCCATGCTGCCAGATCCTCTCCTTTCTTAGGAGGCAGGCTGCTGACTCAACTACTTCCAGTTCCTCTTGGTCACTCCTAGAGGAGAGGTTGTGCACCAGTCTGAGGCACTCTGGGTCACTAATGGAAAGACAGGGAGGTCACACAGCCCTTTCCCGCCACTCTGAATAGACAAGGCCAGCTGTGTCCTGGGTCCCTCAGACTAACAAGGAGACACACAGCATTCTCATTCTGCCCCACCCTGCATGCCATCTTTCTTTGCTATCTGTGACCTGTCCTTGCCTTAGCAGCTCTAATGAGATTAGGCTCCTGTGGTTCTGCTGCTTTGTTTTTCTTCCTTGAAGAGCTTGAGATAAATAGCATGGGCCTATTGCAGTGCCCCTGGCTTCATGGCTCCCTGCCTGAGAGGCTGGCTTGGCCTGGCCTCTGTGGCTAAGCTAGACTTGTGGCAGTTCTTGGCATGCCTGAACCTTGCTGGCTACATCCTCCAGTATTCCTGTCCCCAGGTGGGCCTGATTGTGCCAGTATGGGGACCTACCACTTTGCACGCACTGAGCTCACCACGCCTTGCCTGTCTTGTCTGCTTTCATCTCATGGTGTGTGCTGCCCTTCCTGGTGTGTTGTATGTCTAACCCTCTCTCTCCTTGCTGTCACTCTCCTCTTCTTGCTGGCGTCATTTCTCTCTTCCCATCTCATTGGCTGCCGTAGCAATAGGTAAGCGGCCTATCAAGCTGCTGCCCAGGTACAGGTGGGTGGGGGGCCCTGCCCCCACCAGTTGTCAGTTTTTGTTTTCGTTTTTCCTTCATCCTTCTTCCTCTTTTGAACTTGCCCAGGAGTTGGATCCTGGACAAGGATAGATGACATAGCCAGGCGTTGTGGCATACACCTATAATCCCAGTGCTAAGGAGCAGGAGGATCCTTGCAAGTTCAAGAGCAACCTGAGCTACAAAGTGAGCTCAAGGTCAACCTGAACTGCATAATGAGAGCCTGTTTCAAAAAAATAAAGAATAGGTGATTCAACTCTAGAACCCTTGGTACTTCTTACCTGGTGGATTAGTGCTTTCTCTTTGTCCACTTTCTGGGGGAGCTAGCCTTCCACACCAGTGGACTCGCTAGTGGGAGGATTGGAGAAGCAAGCTAGCTCCCCCACTTCCCCTCTGTCTCACCCCCTGCCCCTTCCTCCCTGGGCCTGGAGTATACTGGGAAGCCAGGATGGTGGTATGTGGGAAATTGGGGTGAGGCCTCTCTAAACCTGATGAGTTTCACTTTTTTTAGGTTATTTCTGCCCTCCTGTCACTGCCATTTGACTTCCCTATTTCTCATGGGTCAGGCCTTCCTCTGCCCCCATTGGAGCCCTAAGAATGGACTAACCCTAGTGGTTTAGGCCTTGGCCGAGAGTGTGTGTCAGATGTCAGCAGTATAGAGGGTGGGGATTTCAGCATCTGTGGTTGAGGTTTGCACAGATGCCAAGCAGCCTCTGTACCCTTTTCACTCAGGAGGAATGCTGTGGATGCCTTTCGGGTCAATGTTATCCATGCACGGCAGCAGGTGCGCAGCCCTGTCACCAACATTGCTCGCACCAGCTTCTTCCACGTTAAGCGCTCCAACATCTGGCTGGCAGCTGTCACCAAGCAGAATGTCAATGCTGCTATGGTCTTTGAATTCCTCTACAAGATGTGTGACGTAATGGCTGCCTACTTTGGCAAGATCAGCGAGGAAAACATCAAGAACAATTTTGTGCTCATATATGAGCTGCTGGATGGTGAGGCAGGCGGAGTGGCGGGACTTGAGTGGGGAGGAGGGTAGCTGGGTATGGCTGTAGTATGCACTGGACTTTGTTCCTGAGGACTTGGGCAAGAATCTCTGCTCTTGAGAAGCCTTGGTCACATCCAGGCCTCGAAGGTGCTCTGAAATAGAACACAGTATAAATAGCCCAGCCGACGTGTTGAGGAGCTGCAAAGCCTCTTGGCTTTGGGGACATCCTCCAGTACTCATGCTCTTGCCTTTGTGTTTTGGGCCACGATTCAATTACTGTCCTCTAGCTTTCCATCTCAGCAGCTACTTCAGAGCCTGGCGGAAGTGGCTTTCCAGCACTTCCTGTTGTTTCTTTGTGATATGTGAGTCCTTCCAGATTCCCGGTATCTATTTTCTAGAAAAAACAAGAACCCAGGACATCTTGATTTCACTCACTTGCCATGTAATTTTTCTTTGTGATTTCTCTGTTTGGGAATAGAGTGTAAATCACAGAATAAATGCTGTAAAATTGAAAGGCTTTTGTCTAGATCCCAATCTTCAGGAGCTGTTAGGCCAGACATGTTCAGACCAGGGGAAGGATTAGAATGAGAGAGCCCTCAGTTTGTTCAAAGGCTGATGGTTTTCGTTCTTTTGCAGAGATCCTGGATTTTGGCTACCCCCAGAATTCGGAGACTGGTGCACTGAAAACCTTCATCACCCAGCAAGGCATCAAGAGTCAGGTACTTGAATTTTACAGGCAGAGTAGAGCCCACCTCCATTCACCCCAGCTGACCCCTAGCCTTGTCAGAGCTGACTCATGATCCTGCTCTTGACAGGAAGTGCTGGCTTGAGCCTCCTGCCCTGACTGCAGGTCTGCTTTCCCTGTGTGGCCCTCCCACCCTCAGGAGCAGCTGATTTAGCAGCTCTTTCCAGGAATACAGCTTAGGCAGTATCCTGTACAGTTCAGCAGGGGGTGTGGGTTACTCTGCCCGTTGCTCAGGACAAGAACACTATGGTATCCCCTTTGTGATCCAAGCCTCACAGCCTTCTCCTTTTCTGCCTCCCCTGCTATCTCCTGTGAACCTCATTGGTCCTTCGGTCTCCAGCATCAGGTGAGTTGTTTTCTTTGCTTCCATCCTTGCAGTTTTGCTATTTTCTTCTGGTCCTGCCCATTGGGGCCTGAAGGGAAAGAGGATCAGAAAGAAGAGGGAAGAAGGATAGAGTGGAAGAGATGGGATGATTGAGGGCAGAAGAGTGAAACTTGCTGTTTTTATCCACCCCCCACATAGACAAAAGAAGAGCAATCCCAGATCACCAGCCAGGTGACAGGGCAGATTGGCTGGAGGCGAGAGGGCATCAAATATCGTCGGAATGAGCTCTTCCTGGATGTGTTGGAGAGTGTGAACCTGCTCATGTCCCCACAGGGTGAGGGCCCTCTCATGAAGCCAGAGGGGTGACAGGGAAGACCCTGGTCTGCATGCCTAACCCAGCTATGCCCTGTTCATTTGTTCTATCACCAGGGCAGGTGCTGAGCGCCCATGTGTCAGGCCGGGTTGTAATGAAGAGCTACCTAAGTGGCATGCCCGAGTGCAAGTTCGGGATGAATGACAAGATTGTCATTGAAAAGCAGGGCAAAGGCACAGCTGATGAAACAAGCAAGAGGTGCCTGACAGGGGAGCTGGAAGGAAAGAGTGGGTGGGCTTTGGAATGTTCATTGGGGTTGGTGAACTCCAGGTTGCAAGTATGTGCTTAGCTGGTTGCACTTGATAGCAGTGAGAAGAATGAGGGCATGTTGTCAGCTTACTATCCTTGGAGAGCAGACCTCATTGTTTGGTCCCCAGGACTACAGCCTGTCTGTATATACTGAGCCTGAAACATCTGCATACTACACAGCCCAAATCTCAAGAAATGATGAGCTTATAAAGCTCCCTCACCTTCAACTCTGGGGCAGGGATCTCCAAGACAGCTGCATTCTGGCAGCTTTCCACAGTGCCAACCTGGCATGGGGTGGTCCTCCAGCTTGACATCTGCTGTTCCCATCCTGATCAAAAGCGGTCTTCTGCCCACAGTGGGAAGCAATCAATTGCTATTGATGACTGCACCTTCCACCAGTGCGTGCGACTCAGCAAATTTGACTCAGAACGAAGCATCAGTTTCATCCCACCAGATGGAGAGTTTGAGCTAATGAGGTGCCAAAGGGCTGAGGGGGCAGGGGTGCTGCTGGCAGGGGCCATGGAATGGGAGTGTGACTTGCTGTGTGTCTCCAACCTTACTTTCCATCCCATCAGGTATCGCACCACCAAGGACATCATCCTTCCTTTCCGGGTGATCCCACTCGTACGGGAAGTAGGACGTACCAAACTGGAGGTCAAAGTAGTGATCAAGTCCAACTTTAAGCCCTCACTGCTGGCCCAGAAGATTGAGGTAAGGATGAGGGCTTGGGGAGGAGGAAGAATTTGTCTTCAAGAATAAAAGTGGAGGGGCCGGGGAGATGGCTCAGTGAAATAAGTGCTTCCTTGGCAAGCACAAGGGCCTGAGTTAAATCCCTGGTTCTGCCAGAAACAAAAAGAAAAGAATGAAAGTGGCTGTGTCAGATCTGGATGGCTCCCATGTGTCACTCCTAGGTGAGGATCCCGACCCCACTGAACACAAGCGGAGTACAGGTGATCTGCATGAAGGGGAAGGCCAAGTACAAGGCCAGCGAGAACGCCATTGTGTGGAAGTGAGTCTTCCCTTTAGGGGGCCATGGAAGGGCTCAGTGTCTCTTTTTCACCTGTTCTCCCCTAGTGTGCGAGGGAGGGAGGGCAGGAGGAGTATGCCCCTGCTTCTTGCCAGCCTTCACATTTGTGCACACATGCACGCCTCATACGTGCACTCTTGTAACAAATTTGTGAAGCTGGCAAAGGGCAAGAGATAGTTTGTCTATTGAAGCAGAAACTGTGGCCCAAAGTACCAAAGGAGTAGGAACATACCCAGAGTTCCACAGCAGTTGGTTTGCAGGGTCCTGACCAGTTTTCCTTGTACTAGCACCTCCCTTTAAGCCCTAGGCTATCTCCCTGCTTGAAGTAGGCACTCTCTCCCAGCCTTCCACGGGCACCTGCTGCTCATTGGCTGTGTTTCCAGGATCAAGCGCATGGCAGGCATGAAGGAATCACAGATCAGCGCAGAGATTGAACTTCTGCCCACTAATGACAAGAAGAAGTGGGCTCGACCCCCCATTTCCATGAACTTTGAGGTATGGCAGAAAAGGGACTTAGCACCAGGGCAGAGTACACTGGGAAAGATCTCAGAGAACACTCAGATCAGCCATACACCTTAGAGAAGAAACTGAGGCCTAGAATAGGGATATGACTAATTAATAGACCCATTTCTTTTATTTTCAAGTGTCTTTTAAGAGAAATTACTGAACACCATGAGAAACATATTGAAGTCTCTTGGCTTGTCACAAAACAATTCTTTGGAAAAATTTAGATTGAATGCCCGGTAAGGTAGCAAGTTTTCTTGTAGACAGGACAATGAGCTGACTTTGCCTTGTGCATTAAGACATATAATTTTCTCTACCTTATTTTTCAAGTCCATAATATTTATTGAGCAGGATAACTGTGTTCTAAGGCAGTTCTCCAGTTGCTGCATCCTGCTGATTAAAGGAATTCAGATTATCACAGGCAGGCCTGACTTCACACCCCAGATGATTGCTAGTTACTTGTGGATATGCTTATTTCTTTAGTAACCCTTTAGAGGGCTTTCCACTACCTCAACCAGCTTCCCCAGCTTTCAGGACCCTAGCTATGCAGATATATGCAGTATGTTGAGGTAAGGCAGAGCTGTGGAACTTCCTGATCCTAGAGGAGAATAGCTGTGAGAGGAAGGTCACATCCCTAACTGGACCTGTCCCCTGCCCAGGTGCCATTCGCGCCTTCTGGCCTCAAGGTGCGTTACTTGAAGGTGTTTGAACCGAAGCTGAACTACAGCGATCACGACGTCATCAAATGGGTGCGCTACATCGGCCGCAGTGGCATTTATGAAACACGCTGCTAGCTGCCTAGTGACAGCTGGCCCACCTCCCCATCCCACCTCTTCCACAGGTCCACGTGCCCCTGGGTCACCATGCGTCAGTGTCTCCTCCCCACTGCTTTGCTGCCTTCCCTTTGCACCATCCCCTGAGTCTAGGTCTGGACCAACCACATAGCAAGTGGGACTGGCAGAGCCATCCCTGAGCTCCCTAGGCAGGGCAGTTTTCTGGGGCTCCTGCTCTCCATCCATCTGTCCTGGCCCAGTGCCAGGCTAAGTTCTGTGACCAAAGCCAGGTGGGCCCCTTGTCCCCCCCAACCCTTGTGGCCATACCTCTGGAGTGGGAGGGTTGGCTGCCCCTCACCTCAGAGCCCCCCAAAGGCCAGTAATGGATCCCCAATTCTCAGTCCTTACTCTGCTTTGGGATAGTGTGCACTTCATTTTGTACACATGTGACTTCGTCCAGTTATAAACCCAATAAACTGTAGAGTGGACTTGTCAGCTAAGTATCCATGTGGGAGATACAGGGGCAGGGAACTTAAGGGATGACTTTCCACAATTTTTCCAAGGGGTCTGCTTTGTGCAGAATTTTCCATCATGAATGCTGTTGAAGCTCTTTCCTTGTCTTATCCCAGTTAGGCTCCTCCTGAGCCATCCAGTTCTCAGAAGTGGAGACCAAGGCCTCTTTGCTCCTCCAAGAAGAAAAGTGCTTCAAGGGCAACAGCCCCAACCCAGCCCAAAGTTTGTGAGGGCAGATTCTTCAATCCACTCTTGGAAAGTAGTTTTTAACTAGCATAAATCCAATTTTGGCATTGGTCTTGCGGTCATCCTAAGAAACTGAATTGGGTTTATTTTCCCATTTAGCCAGTCTTCCTCCAATCTTGGCCGAGTACATTTTCCCTGTGGTGCTCAGAAAACCTAGGGCAGATATACCTCTCCAGAGAAAAATATAGCAAGCTGCTGCTTGAAAATATTTTGGGAGATGTAAAAGCAGACTTGCCCTCACCAGTTGGCCCTTGCCTTTCAGCTCCTTAAGACAGATCTATTTGGAGAAAATTTCAAACAAAAGTAGAACAACATAACAAACCCCCATCCAATGTATGTTCTTTAATTCAAGAATCATACAAAGTTCACACCCTGTGTCCAAGTAGGAAATAGGACCCATTGCAATTGGTTAACATTCTAACAACTAGTACCTTTCTCTTTAGCTCTTAAAATTTTGTCCCTTGGCGCCAGGGAGATGGCTCAGTAGAGTAAGTGCTTCCCTAGCAAGGGCCTGAGTTCTATCCTCAGTTCTGCAAAAAAAAAAAAAAAAAAAAAATTGTTCCTGGAGTTGTATAGTCTCTCCATCAGGGTTTACCTGTTGCTGCCCTCAGAGATTGCTTATCACTATTCTCTTGTATTTAGTCTTTTTTTCTTTTTTTTTTTTAATATATTTAGGACGGGGTCTCACTATGTAGATCGAACTCATAATGATCCTCCTGTTTTCGGCCTTCCAAGTGCAGGGATTACAGGCGCATACCACCACGCCCAGTCATAATCCTAAAGCTCAGCAAGCCCTGGGGTGGGAGGGGGGTGGAGTGGGGCCAACACAGCACACTAGGGATCCAACCCCAGCCCCCCCTTGTCTACCTAAGCAGGTGCTTTAATCTGCTGAGCTATATGGCTGGCCCTGTATTTCCTGTAAAATAGTTAAAAGATGCAGATAGTAAGTTTTTAAAATTTAAATATCAGGGAGCTGGGTGTGCTGGTACACGCCCATATCCCAGCATTCAGGAGGCTGAGGCAGTAGGGTCAGTTCCAGGCCACCCTGAACTACGTAGCAAGATCCTGTATCAAATCAGTGAATTATAAATATTAGGACTGGTCTTTGCTATGGCAGTGCATAATTCAGAAGGCTAAGTGGACAGTGACGAAATTTTGGATGCCAATTTTAGAATCAACTGGAAGGATATTTATGGAATACATGAAGCAGTAGCGTTATTTATCCGGGAAAGGCCTTTTACTGATAGGAATTCAAGAAAAAGAAGGCAGAGAAGTAACTTTAGGGATAGAGACTATACAAGGCTAAGTTGTCAGTCGCGATGGTGGAAGACCTTAATGGCTCTAGTTCGCCGGCGGGCTGAAGCGAAAAGACCGCCCAGTTGGCGCGGGGCGGGGGCTGAGACCAGAACACAACCAGAGGAAGCATAGGGCCGGCCTGGGGCTGCAGTGAGTCAGCACGGCGCTCCGCGGGCTGCAGAGCCGGCCGGGCTGGGCGGGCAGTAGCAGACGCGCCTTGAGGGAATGCATAAAACCTAGCGAAGCCAATGTGCTTTATCAGCCGCTGGTTTCCAGAAGACTCCCACCCACGGGACTACTAAGGCTTCGCGCCCTGATAAGCCTGGAGTGCCACCTTCTCACCCCTTCGCCTCAGGACCGCCGCCTCACAGAAGGCACTGAGAAGTGTGCGTGTAGCTCTTTTCTGGAAATGGACAGCGCAGGCGCACAGGGAGTGATTCCAGCTAGACTGAAGGGCGCTTGCGCATAGCCGGGCCAATCGCGTTCACCCCGGCCGGCGGGTACCAAGCTTTTCTTACGTCATCGCTACGCATGCGGTTTGGGAGAAGGAGCGAGCTTCTCGGCGGGGAGCAGGGGGCGGGTCTCAGCCGACGTTTTACAGCGACTGCGCAAACTGGATCCTGACTGGAACATGGCGACTTGCGCAGAAATCCTGAGGAGCGAGTTCCCCGAAATTGACGGACAGGTCTTCGACTATGTGACCGGTGAGTCCAACTGAATCAATGGGTTGCACAAGACGAAGTGGAGGTCGGGTGGGAAGGCTCAGCGAGGGCGGTGCTGGGGACCCTTGCCAGGCCTCTCTTCCCCGTGACCTCTTGTCCTGAGGAGCGGTTGCGAATGGAGCTCAGGCAGGGGTCCGCGGCTCGAGCGCTGAAAGTGCTTGTGTATCCGTCCTACCCGTTATGTTCTTCGGCCTGCCACGCCCGGCCCAGGTGTCTTGCACAGCGGCAGCGGGGACTTCGAGTCTGTAGATGACCTGGTGGACGCTGTGGGGGAACTGTTGCAGGAGGTGTCCGGAGACAGCAAGGATGATGCGGGCATCAGGGCCGTGTGCCAGCGCATGTACAATACTCTGCGCCTGTACGTGCCAGGAATGGGGGCCAATGGGGTTGAAGGGTCCGCGTCCCGGGGTCGAGTAGAAAGCCTGATAGTCAAAGATCTTTACCCTCGGGTCGTAACTGCGCCTTGTGTCCCTACCCACGTAGGTCTGAGCCACAGAGCCAGGGACACAGCCAGGTGCTTCTGGACGCCCCCATCCAGTTGTCAAAGATAGCGGAGAACTATGGTAAGGGTGAGCGGAGGCTGAACAGCAAGCTGCGGCTGTCCTTTCCTCAGCCTCCTCTCCTGCTCACTGGATGAGGGTGGTAAGGGCCGACTGACGCATTTATAAGAGCAAGAGCTTAGGAGGAAAGGAAAAAGTACAAGGGTCTTTCAAGTTATTGATTGGAGTATGATGGAAGGTAGCATGTGGGGCTTTGAGTTGGATGGACTTGGCTTTGAGTTGGATTGGACTCCACCTCACCCTCCAATTTTGCAACTTCTAAGAGGTGGCTCAGTGCTTCAGCTTTACTTTTCTTTCTTTCTTTTTTGGTATCAGGAAACGAATTCAGGACCTTGAGCTTGCCAGGCAGGCACTTTAGCCACTGAGCCATCTCCCCGGCCTGGGCCTCAATTTCTGTATCTTTCTACACATATAAAGGCTTTTTTGTTATTGTTTCTAGTTACAGATTACAATCCCCAGGATTGTAACATTTTTTTAAAAAAAAAGTTTTTTTTTTTTTGGCGGATCTGGGGATTGAACTCAGGCCCTTGCACTTGACAGGGAAGCGTTTATTCTACTGAGCCATCTCCTTGGCCCCTAAAAAATGTTTCTTTGTGAGCCTGTTCCTTATTAATCAAAATATTGGCTTCCCTTTCCTCAGGTAGAAGGTGACTTTTTAATCACTTTTTTTTTTTTCAGAACTGGGGATTGAACTCAGGCCCTTGGGCTTGCCAGGGAGGTGCTTATTCCACTGATCCATCTCCCTGGCCCCTAATCACTTGTTTTAATCACTTGCAGACTGTGACATGAAACTTCCAGGACTGCTAAAGAGAGAACAGTCTTCGGTGAGAAGAGAGAGGATGCAAATGTATCTGTGGGGCATTAAATTGTTGGGGTATCTTTGGGAGGAAAGGATTGCTGATTGTATCTTTCCTTGACCTTTTGAACCTGTTGGGCATGGATGAGTAATGAGAGTTTACTTGAGCTGTTTTCTCTGAGCCTACATCCTACAGTAAAATGTTTGTGTTTGAAATTCACTTAGACAGTGAATGCAAAGAAGCTAGAGAAAGCTGAGGCTCGACTGAAAGCAAAACAGGAAAAGCGCTCAGAGAAGGACACACTGAAGACCAGCAACCCTCTGTGAGTTCTAGAGAAAGAGCTCAGAAGAAAAAACAGTTGCTATCAGGAGACAAGGGTGTGGGAGCTCCAAAATCTTCCTTTTCTCCCTTTCAGAGTTCTGGAAGAGGCATCAGCCAGCCAGGCAGGCAGCAGAAAGGAGAGTCGGTTGGAATCATCTGGCAAGAACAAGTCCTATGATGTGCGCATTGAGAACTTCGACGTGTCCTTTGGTGATAGGTGAGGCGGTGCTGGGCGGAAGGGCTTTTCTTCCAGTTATGGGACAATTTGGAACAATAAAATGGGGTTAAAACCAATGTTGGGTGTCTTTTGTTAAGTGTGCTGTGAGGTTTCCAGCAGTCCCTTGGTCTCCTTTCTGCCACTCCTAGGGTATTGCTGGCTGGAGCAGATGTGAACTTAGCATGGGGCCGCCGCTATGGGCTAGTAGGACGGAATGGGCTGGGGAAGACAACACTGCTGAAAATGCTGGCCACCCGGAGTCTACGGGTTCCAGCCCACATCTCCCTGCTGCATGTGGAGCAGGAGGTTGCTGGTGATGACACTCTTGCCCTGCAGAGTGTGCTGGAGAGTGACAGCGTGCGAGAGGACCTGCTGCAGCAGGAGCGGGAACTCAGTGCCCAGATTGCTGCGGGCAGGTGCGGGCTCCGGGCTCAGGTGGGGAATACCTAGCAGTGTCCTTCACAGAGCAGCATCATGCTGTCATAGCCCATGATTCACATGGCCATCCTAGTAATCAGCTCCTCCCTGTTCCTTTGGACAAGTCCTTCTTGTGTTTTATTCCTGTCGTGGCAACAAGCAGCCAGTGGTTGCTTTCCATTGGTATAGGTGCGACATCCTCTTAGATGGCCCCAACCTAGCTTGGTTACTGTTTCTCCCTCCCAGGGCAGAAGGCTCAGAAGCTGCACAGCTGGCTGAAATCTATACCAAGTTGGAGGAGATTGAGGCTGACAAGGCACCTGCCAGGTATTTCAGATTATTCCTATATTTGTCATATTTCTCCTTTTCCATCCTAAAACCTGGTCTAACTGGATCCTTCTATTCTTCACGCCTAGGGCATCAGTCATTCTTGCTGGGCTTGGCTTTACCCCAAAAATGCAACAGCAGCCCACCCGGTAAGTAGCCCTTGTAAATCTTGGCTCTGAACATTGCCAACTCTGCTCTTGTTTGACCCGGTGAACACCCACCCCTATTGTGGTCTGCCTAACTGTAGGGAGTTCTCCGGTGGCTGGAGGATGAGATTGGCCTTAGCCCGAGCCCTGTTTGCTAGGTGAGTCCCCTGGGTCTGTGCCAGGAGCATTGTGGAGGGCAGGCCTTAGAACATGATGAGCCCCTGGCATAAAACCCATGCTTATATGTTTCTTTTTGTAGGCCAGACCTTCTGCTGTTAGATGGTGAGTTTCAAATAAAGTACTTTGACTCAGGTGGAAAGGGGTGATAGCATCTTTGTTCCTACTTCAAAGAGCTTTTCAACCCCAAGTGTGTGCTCCCCCACTTCCTCTAGAACCCACAAACATGCTGGATGTCAGGGCCATCCTGTGGCTGGAGAATTACCTGCAGGTGAGTTCAAGGAAAGGCTGTGGCGTGGGCTTCAGGAGAGTCAGCTTCCAAGATCCTTGGAGGTCAGGAGTTGACTCCTGTCCTGTGGACCCCTCAGACATGGCCCTCCACAATCCTAGTCGTCTCTCATGACCGCAACTTTCTGAATGCCATCGCCACAGACATCATCCACCTGCACAGCCAACGGCTAGATGGTTACCGGGGGGACTTTGAGACCTTCATCAAGAGCAAGCAGGAACGGCTGCTCAATCAGCAGCGAGAGTATGAGGCACAGCAACAGTATCGCCAGCATATCCAGGTGAGGGTGCAGCAGGGCTGTGGGCCATCAATGGGGTGGAGCTGGGTCTTTCAGGAGCTTGACTGGAATGTGCCCTTCTCCCACAGGTTTTCATTGATCGCTTTCGCTACAATGCCAACAGGGCCTCACAGGTGCAGAGTAAACTCAAAATGCTGGAGAAGCTGTAAGTAGAAAGTCCTTAGTCTGGCTCTGGCTCCTCCTGTTTTCTTCATTTATTTTTCCTTTTTTGTTTTTGTCTTTTATTGTAGTACTGGGAACTGAACCCAGGGTCATAGCACTGAGCTGCATTCCCAGCCCTTTTTTATTTTGAGACAGTCTCACTAAATTGCCTAAACTGGGCTCAGACTTGTGCTTCTTCTGCCTCTGTCTCCCAGAGTCCTGGAATTATGGATGTGTGACACTGCACACCAGCCCTTTCTGCCTTCATTTTGCCCTTGCCCCTATTCCAGGTCTGCTCTTGTCCAGAAGCCTACTTTGAAGCTCTCCCCTTCTTCAGAAAAAAAAGTACTTTTTCACTGTTCCTGGAGGGTTAACACTGCCTAGGCAACCGCTAGGCTGCTTTTTGTCTGTGTATTTGCTGCTTGTGGACTTTTCCATCCAAGTGGAATCATCTGTGTGATATTTTTTTGTCTGTCTGCTTTCACCAGGTGTTCTCCTGGATGTCCTTGTGGCAAGCATGAGCTCTGACATGTTGTATATTTAGTTTACTGATTCATCAGGTGATAAGCTTGGGTTGCCGAAAAATGCTCTTGCAGGACATGCAGGAAGCTGAAACAAGAGGATTGGCTTGAGTTTGCGGACAGCTTGAACCAGAAAGCTAGACCCTGTCTCAAAAAATCCACTTGTGGGCTGAGGAGATAGCTCAGCAGCTCAAGCACCTATCTGATAAGCGCAATGTCATGAGTTTGATCTCCGGTACCAAAAAAAGCTACTTGTATACAAGGTCTTGCTATGCAGTTCAGGCTGGCCTTGAAGCTCACCTTGTAGCCCAGGCTATTCTCAAACTCACAGTGAGCCTCCTGTCTCAGCCTCCAGAGTGTTGGGATTACAGGCCTGCACCACCACGTCTAGCCTAGTTTTTAAGTTTTTGGGTAGTCATATGTTTTCATTTCACCTGGGTGTGTACTTAAGAGTGGATTTGCCTGGCTGCGAAATAGCTCAGCAGACTAAAGTGCCTGCTTAGGCAAGGATGGGAACCTCGGTTTGATCCCCATCACCACATGAAGCACCAGCCCTGCCTGTAGGGCAGGCTGAGCTGGCCAGAATCCAGGCATAGTGGCACACACCTGATATCCCAAGTGCTGAGGCTGAGAGCAGGAGGATCACCACAATTCCTCGATGTGTAGTAAGACCCTGCAACAACCAAATACATTTGAAAAAAAAAAAGTATTTGATATAAATCGTAGTTTCACATTTAACTTTTTGAGGCTGTGCCAAACTTTTTAAAAATAAAAAAGTTTTTACACTCCTCTGAGCATTGTAGAGAGTTGTGGTTTTTCCACATCATTGCCAACACTGCATCTTAATTCTTCATCCAGTTTTAGCTATCCTACTTGGGTATGAAGTGGTCACAGTGAAAAGTGAGGTTTTGTTTTTTTTTTTTTTTTTGAGACAAGGACTTGCAATGTAGTCCAGCCTCCCAGGTATTAGGATTATAGGCATGCACCACCATGTCCAACTCATAGTGAAGTTTTGTGCCTATGATTAGCATTCCATTAATACTAGTGATGTGGTATTTGGGGTTAATCTTGAAGCAGCCACAGAGTTCTGGGAGAGGGTTAACTTCATTTGGTTTAGAACCCTGGCATGGAAACATCATAGTGTATTAGCTAAAGATGAAAAAGCACCCGGAGGACTCGGGAGGTAGCACTGCCTAGCCATCCAGTTTTCATGAAGTCCTAAATCTGGTCTGCCCTATTTCTCCCCTCAGACCAGAGCTGAAGCCAGTGGACAAGGAGTCAGAGGTGGTGATGAAGTAAGTGCTTAGCCGGTGGGGCTGCTCTTGCCACTGGCCAACCCCACAGTACTCACCTGCACCTCCTGCAGGTTTCCAGATGGGTTTGAGAGGTTCTCACCGCCAGTTCTGCAGCTGGATGAGGTGGACTTCTACTATGATCCTAAGCACATCATCTTTAGTGGCCTGTCTGTCTCTGCCGATCTGGAGTCGCGCATATGTGTGGTATGGTTGCTGTGTGTCTTTCCTGGATGTGGTTAGGTCTGATGCTGGGCCCATGCGGAGGAGGGTCACAGGGCCAGGAGTTGAGTTAGAGGAGAGACAGTGCTGTCCTCACATCAACCCTGCCTGTCCTCTAGGCTCACAGGACCACCCTCAGGGAACCACCCTCAGGCATGGTGCTTTATAAGTACCAAAGCAGCACTTTATCTCACTGCATTATTCTGAGTTATTTCAACTACCAGACATTGAGGCAGGAACATGAGTTTCGGGGCTCCTGGCTGAGTCACAGTGCACTTTCTTCTTTTTTTGGCAGAATCAGGGACTGAACTCGGCCCTTGTGCTTGCCAGGCAAACACTTATTCAACTGAGCTATCTCCCCAGCCCCACACAGCACACTTTCTTCATCTTTAAAAGAGAGGAAACAGTTGCCTGCCTCTGGTATGGGTAGCAGTCCGCAGCACTTGTGTTACTCAGCCCTTGGTTCCCTGGTGTCTCCAGCTCACTTGTGCACACAGTTGCTAGGACTATGCTTTCTCATCAGAGTCCTTGGGCCAACCCAGGACCCTTTCCTCCCCCCGCCCCCACACTCACAGGTTGGGGAGAATGGGGCCGGGAAGTCCACCATGCTGAAGTTGCTTCTGGGGGAACTGGCACCAGTCCATGGCATCAGGCACGCGCACAGGTAAGGTGTCCACACCACCAGAAGAGAATCCACCCTGCAGTCTGATTCCCTTCTGCCTCCACCTCCTGCTGCCTCCTTCCACCCGCAGGAACCTCAAGATTGGCTACTTCAGCCAGCACCACGTGGAGCAGTTGGACCTGAGCATCAGTGCAGTGGAGCTGCTGGCACGCAAGTTTCCAGGTGCAGGGGCAAAGACTTGCACAAGGCCTGTTGACCTGGGTGGGGAAGCTGTACTCCAGGGCCAAGCCAGGGGCTGGGAGCCAGGCAGGGTGGTACTCAACCCTTGCTGGGGCTTTTGCAGGGCGGCCAGAAGAGGAATATCGCCACCAGCTTGGCCGGTACGGTGTCTCAGGGGAGCTGGCCATGCGCCCTGTTGCCAGCTTGTCAGGAGGCCAGAAAAGTCGGGTGGCCTTCGCTCAGATGACCATGCCCTGGTGAGTCCCCATCTCCTAGAGACCCCCATTTCCCTGTCATCTTTGTATGCCCCCTCCCATAAGTGCCCACAACCTGCTGCTTTTCAGCCCCAATTTCTACATTCTGGATGAGCCCACAAACCACCTGGACATGGAGACCATCGAGGCTCTGGGCCGTGCACTCAACAGTTTCCGGGTGAGTATGCATGCATCTGCTCCTCCTAGCCCACCTTAGTGCCTGTGAGCCACTGAACCCTGCTCTCCTATGTAGGGTGGTGTGATCCTGGTGTCCCATGATGAGCGCTTCATCCGCCTGGTGTGCCAGGAGCTGTGGGTGTGCGAAGGAGGCAATGTCACCCGGGTCGAGGGAGGCTTTGAGCAGTACCGTGCCCTCCTGCAGGAGCAGTTCCTCCGTGAGGGCTTCCTCTAGGTCGCCTGCTGGGCCAGGCGACTACCAGATCCTGGACCCAGGCTTCCACTGCCTCTCCTCACTTGGGGACAACCTCATGCCCTCGTCTCTCCTCATTTTGACTGGAGTGTCGTGCGCACAACTGGGGGCCCAGCCAAGGGTCTGCAAAGACTGTCAGGAAGGGACTATATGATGCTTGTGGGATTTGGACTCCACCTGGCCGCTGGGTCTTTGAAGCTGCTTTGTAAATTAAACCTCTGCGTTCCCACTGCTCTCCAGCTTCCCACTGCTGATACACCAGGCTGTGGTCTCTGCTGTATTTGGCACCCCTGCACTGGGCCTGAGGCACAGGGAATCCACAGCTGTGGTAGGCAGAGCCAGTTGAGGGGGAAGTGTTGCTATGCCATTTAACCTCACCTGGGCAGCTGGCATCGAACCTGGAAGAGCGCTCATCCATATAAACAACTGCCCTAGTTGCCGCCACTGCCCCATGCTGATGAGGACAGGCTCACTATCTCAGCCCCTACTGCTTCAGAGCCTGAACTGATTCTGAAGTCTGGCCTCATACCCAGCTCCCCATTTTCTCTAGGGTCCTGCAGCCCAGACTCCCTGCTTTCCTTTGGACCCTCGGGTCAAGAGAAATCATTTTTTCCTGTTTTGCTCAAACGGTTTCATATTTACATTTCCTTTATGCACATAGGTCAATGAAGTAGGGAATTAAGAATGGTGAAATGAAAAGAAATGGGACAGTACATTTTCAGATTAAGCAAGCTTAAAGAGGAAGCCAGAGCAGTGGTACATGCGTGTAGTCCTGGGAGGCTAAAGCAGGGTGGTTGCTTGAACCCAGAAATTTGGGGCCAGCCTGGGGAACATAGTGAGGCCCTGTCTCAAAAAAGGTGTGAAACAATATGACTTACAAATGTTACCTGTCAGAAATTCAGTTGCTATGCATAGTATACAGAAGACATTAAAATGTAGACTTTCACTGACTGCTCTGGAGGAACCAAAGTCATCAGAAATGATTTGTCAGACCCTTGGAGATATAGTCACAAAGCTTGACCAAGGGCTTCGCCTCTGAGCTGCTGAGGAGAGAAGCCTGTTCAGGGGGACAGTACAGATTGGGATCTGTTGCCCACAGGCAGGTTTAAGAGGCTAGCAGCAGCAGGAGGGCTGCTGATGCACCTGCCCTTTGATCTTTCCAGTTAAGAGGAGGTGGCCTTTTGTGTCCATGTTCCTAAGTGGTCCTGAGGGCACTCAGCCTGGTCCCTCTGGTATAGGTGCTGTGCCTGTGTCTGCTCAGGGACCAGAGCATCTCCTAAGCCCTATGGCCCTTGGAGGGCTTTGGTGACATGGAGCCTAGCTTTGTGCATCAAAAATGTTGGAGGTTGGAGTTGGGTGCAAAGGAAAGAGCAGGTTCTATCCCCAGCCCTCGTAGTTTTTGTCCCTCCCCCTTTATGTATTTGGTACAGGGTCTTACTATGCAGCTCAGACTTATAGTGATCCTCCCATTTTCAACCTCCCTAGTGCTGGGGTTACAGGCATTCACCACACCCTGTCTTTGTAGTTCTTGGTACTGAAAGGGGCCATCAACAGAACTGGGCTATCCACAGAATACCGTTTCAGCTTTTTTTTTTTTTTTTTTTTTTTTGTCTTTCAGAACCAGGGTTTGAACTCAGGCCCTTGCGCTTGCCAGATAAGTGCTTATTCCACTGAGCCATCTCCCCAGCCCTGACAGCATACCATTTAAACCTGCTCGCTCTTTGTTGTGGCAGAAATCACATCCCAGATCTGTTTCTGAGACAGGGTCTTACTATATGAGTTTTGCATCCAATCTGCAGTGATCCTCTTGCCTCAGCCTCCCAAGGGCTGGGATTGCAAACTGGCATCTCTGCCCCCAGCCCCTCCCTAGTTTGTTCCTGGGACTCTTGTGAAGATCTGCCAAAACTTGGGATACTGAGCATTCAGAAAGCAACTCCAGTGTGGCCCACCTGTGGCTCGAGCTGTGAATGAGGGAAGAGCAGTGTTTCCTGGGTGACCTAGGTGCAGGCCATGAGGAAAGCCCTTTCCTGAGAGCTCTGCCTTAATGGTAGTTTCAGCCCCTCTTCTCACTGCCTGGGATACAAGGCAGTACTCCCATGGCTTTGAGGCCTGGCGTGGGTTCTAGCCATGTGCTATCTGGCTCAGGAAGATTAATTGGAAAAACAATGGCACTGAAGTAGTAATGCAGGTACCACACTTAAGCCTTACACACAGGGTCAGACACAACAGTGGCAGAGGCTGCAGGGCTGTCATAGTCCCATGAGGAGGCCCAATAGCCCCCTGAGCCTGGCCCAATGCTCCAGTGTCCTCTGCTCAATTCCAATTCCTGCATACTGATCTTTTCAGATTGTGCCCAAAGGGCCACAACCTTGACAGGCACAGAAGACAGAGATGAACAAGCCAGTCTGACTTCCAGACTAGCAAAACAGGAACTATGATCTTGTTTGGTTTCTGGAGTGCTAAGGATTGGACCCAAAGCCTTGCACACACTAGCCAAGTGCCCTACCCCTGAGCTACTTCACCAGCCCTTAAAATAATATCTCAGTATTACCCAACCTGTTCTCAAACTTGAGATCTTCCTGCTTCAGTTTCCTGAGTAGCTAAGATTACAGGTGTGTAGCTTCATGTCTGACAGAAACCCTAATTTCAAAGATTCCCTGCATCTCATGGAGCAAATAAGTGGGACGTAAGTTCATTTGGGGGTGCTGAATCAAAGAGAGTCTGTTCCTGAGCTCTTCAGCCAGGCTGTGAGAGCCCTAGCAGTCTGTGCCCCATCCCAGGCTGTTTGGACCCACCCCTCAGGCCTGCTAGGCGCTGGCCTGTGCTGGGCATGGTGGTCCTGGGTGGTCTTACAGAGTATATCTGCTGGGCATCTCCTGACCAGAGGTAGTGGCCAAGGAGGGCTCTGCCACCCCAGCTCCAGCCTAGAAGGAGCCTGTGAAGCTGCACAGGCTGGCAGAAGGCAACCAGAGCTGCAGGGAGCTGAGATGGGTGAGGCCTTATCCTGGCAGCTCCACTATTAGCCACAGCACTTGGAAGGCTGGGGCAGAAGCATCATTGCAAGTTTGAGACCAGCCTGGACTACAAAGAGCTCAAGGCCAGCCCCTGAACTGCATAGAGAGACTCTGTCTCCAAAAAAAAAAAAAAAAAAAGCAAAGATTTAAGAAAAAATACAGCTCTGTCTCTGGAGAAGTGACTCCCAGTCCTTGCCAACAGTAATAAGCAAGCCAGACTTCAAATCTCAGTTCCAAAGCACTACTCTCTAAGGTGCAGGGTGCCTTAGGGAGGAGCTGGATGTCAGACTAGAGGAAAGAAACTGTGAGATGGACCCAGTCTTACAGCAGATAGCAAAGAAGAGGCTGGGTACAGCAGAGCACACCTGTAATCCCAGCACAGCAGGGGGCTGAGGCAGGAGGAATGCCAATTTAAACCCAGTCTAGACAATTTAATGACTTAACAAGACTCAGCCTCAAAATAAAAACAAATACAATAAATTTTAAAAGGCTAGGACTGTAGTTCAGTGCAAAGGCCCTGGGTTTAATACCTGGTAGCTCAAAAGAAGCAAATGAAAGCACAGAAGCTCTGAAGGAAGAGATGATGGAGACAGACAAAAAGGAAAGCTGGCTTGACATGCTTCTGCTCTTCAGATCAGGGCAGCTGGGCACCCGTGGGGACAAGGTTACAGCCCAGGGCTATAATGAAAAACTTAGCATCCAGCTGATGAACTGTGGGATGCATTTTGTTTGTTTTTGGTGGTACTGGGGATTAAACTCAGACCCCTGCGCTTGCCAAGCAAACACTTATTCCACTGAGCCAATCTCACCATCCCCTGATGCATGTGCTTTTACTGAGTGAGGCAATCATATTTTGAAAGTGGTTCACCCAGACACCAATTCATCATGAAGGAGAGAGGCAAGGTGTGGGGGCCTGGCAGTCACCACCATAATCAGAGGACACACATCATCAGAAATGCAGCAGATAAACATCTTGTCTACCAAATGGAGACAATCAGAACACAGTGCCTTTTCTGCAGTATTCCTGCCAAGGACACAGACCCAGGTGCTAATTGTGAAGAAGAATCAGACAAGCCCAGCCCACGAGCTGTCTACAAAATAAGCATCCTGTGATCTCTGAAAAAGTCAAGGTGGAGCTGGGCTTGGTGGTCACATCTGTAATCCCACTACTGGGGAGGCTGAGGCAGGATGGGCTCTACAACTCTGAGCTGCATAGTGAGACCTCGTACCAAATAAATCTTTTTTTTTTTAAAAAAAAGACAAGGGCCAGAGAGATAGCTCGGTAGAATAGGTACCTGCCTGACAAGTGCAGGGTCCTGAGTTCAATCCCCAGTACCACACACACACACACAAAAAAAAGAAAGAAACAAAAGTCAAGAAAAGACATTAACTGTTCCAGACTGAAAAATTGATTAGAGACTTGTAATAAATTAGAGACCTGTTTACCAGTACCAGGGCTTGAACTCAGGGCTTTCTTTGAGCCCTGTCGATGCTCTCCCACTCTACCACTGAGCTGCTCCCCACGCAGAAAAGGCAGGATGTTATCTGTACTGGAGATACAGATGTTTATTTTTTATTACAGGTTGGTTGGTTTGCTGTCGTTTTATTTTTCTGAGGCAGTCTCATTAAGGAACCCAGGTTGGCTTTAAATTCACAGTGACCCTCCTGCCTCAACCTAGCCCAGTTCTGAGATTACAGGCTTGTGCCACCACACCCAAATTTTTCTTTAATTTAAAGAATATTATTGAGCCAGGCACACAGGTACACACTTGTAGTCTCAGCTACTCAGGAGGCTAAGATGAGAGGGTCATAAATTCGAACCCCGCCTGAGCAATTTAGGGAGATCCTATCTCAGATCCAGCCCAGTACAAAGGCCCTAGGGTTAATACTCAGTCACAAACAAACTAAAATAGAAGGTATTACTGAAGTTCTAGAGAAAACTGGAGGGCTTGGGATTGGCAGTAAAGATGCTGCATTGTTACTGTCCTCATTTGGACCTGGTGCTGTGGTTACCTAGGCTACACCCTTTGGTAGCTGTCACACTGGGGTCATGCTGGGAGGTGAGCATCAGGCCACTCACTCACTTGTCAATGGCTCCCCAGGAATACATCTGTTCTGTGTCCCAATGTTTCAGTATGTTTAAGGATTGTTTCCACTTTCAAAATATAAGGTAGCATAACAAGTGAAGAGAATGCATCAAAGAAAGGGAAGAGAGGGGGGAGGAAGAGGAGGAGAAAGCAAACAGGTAAGCGAAACAGCTATTATAGTTGGGTGCAGTGGCACATGCCAGTAATCCTAGCACTTGGGAGGCTGAGGCAGGAGCATCATTGCAAGTTCAGGACCAGCCTGGGCTACAAAGTGAGCTCAAGGTTAACCTGAACTGCATAGCAAGACCCTTTCTCAAAAACACACATACAGGGGCCAGGGAGATGGCTCAATAGAATATGTACTTGCCTGGCAAACACAAGGGCCTAAGTTCAATCCCTGGTTCTGGAAAAAAAAGAAAGAAAAGAAAACACACACACACACTAAAACAAAGCTATTGTCATCTTCTAATTCCTTCCTTAAGTAATCATTGCTACCAGTTTCATATGAATTCTTGCAAGCCCACTCTAGAATCACACAAAGGAGTCAGGGAGATAACTCAGGGGCTTAAGTGCCTGCCTGGCAAGTACAAGGTCCTGAGTTCAATCCTCAGTACTCCCCCCACCAAAAAAGAAAAAAAACAACAACAGTAGAATCACACACAGACATAAAGGTGGAGAACTGTATAGAAACACCTTCTCTTATTATGCCAGCTATTAACACTCTCCAATATTCTTTGCTGAACAGAAATCCATGATTATTGTAACAGTTTCTATGTAATTTCAGACTCCAACAAACACTACCACAAAGAATTGTGCTCTTGTCTCTAACCTCATTCCCCAAATGTTAACACCTTGCCCCATTGCTGTGTGTATGTGCTTTTGTTGGTAGTGTTTTATTTTTGTCTTTAAACCATTTGATTTTTGGGGGTCTTTTTTTAGTACTTAGTACAGGTCTACAGGGTCTCATTACATAGATCAGACTGTTAGTGAACCTCCTGTTTACAATCTCCCAAGAGTTGGGATTACAGGGGCATGCCACCATGCCCAGTCTCTGGTGTCTTACAGCCCAAGCTGGGCTCAAACTCACTCACTGTGATCCACCTGTTTCAGCCTCCTGGAGTGTTGGCATTGGAGGCATGTGCCACCATGCCTGGCACTGAACCATTTGAAAGTAAGTTATAGACAAAATATTCCTTTTACAGGATGTGGTGACTCATGCCTGTAACCCAAGCCCTCAGGGTGCATGTGGGAGGATCACTGGGCTGAACTGGGCTACATAGTATGGTCAGAGTCAGCCTGAATTACATAGAGATTCTGACTCAATCAATCAATCAGTAAGGGCTGGGGAGATAACTCAGAGGTCTAAGTGCCTGCCTGGCAAGTGCAAAGTCCTGAGATCGATTCCCGGTGCTGCATGCTCTGCATGCTGTGCCCACTATGAAACCAGGCATGGTAGTGCATACCCGTAATCCCAGGGCTGGGGAGGCTGAGACAGGAGGATCACTAGAGTCCAAGCTGTGTAGCAAGACACTTTATCAAATAAATTTTTAAAAAGTAAACGAAGTGTAGTGTCTAGCCAATAGTTTATCCAAATTACATCATCAATTTCCTTTACAGAAAAGGGCAAAAAAAATTTTTTTTGTTGGTTGCACAGAACCCCCCAAGACCCTTACATCTTTCTAGCACCCTCTGTTCAGAACAGTTCTCCAGTTTTCCCTGAGTGTCACAAGCCTGACATTGCAAGTGTGCAGGATGGTTGCTAATCTGCGCCAGTCTGGTGCTTGCTTGTGCTTAGATCTAAGCAAGTGCTCAGTCCAGGACACCTGGGAGCAAAGCTCAGCTGCTTATCAGAGGGTACAGGGTTGATATGCTCTATTGCTGGCAATGCTTGATTCAGTTACTTGGTTAAAACAGCATCTCCTAGGGACAGGTGCTATAAATTATCCTTTTCCCTCTGTAATTAATAAATGTCCTAGGGGAAGAAATACTTAATCTTTATGGAATATAAATCATCAGTGTTTTGCAATAATAGTTTGTTCTTTCTGAGCCTTGTTTGAGTTAGGCATAGTAGCGTGCATAGTCTTACAATCCTAGCACTCAGGAGGCTGAGGCAGGAGGATCGCTTTGAGATGGAGGCCAGCCTGGACTATATAGCAAGTTTAAGGCCAGCCAGAACCACATAGCAAGACGCTGTCTCAAAAAGTATATTTTTTCTTTGAGTCCTTTCCCACCATTAGGTGACAGTGACCCCCCCCCCTTTTTTTTTTTGGTTGAACTGGGGATTGAACTCAGGCCCTTGCGCTTGCCAGGGAAGTGCTTACTCCAACGAACCATCTCCCCGGCCCCCAACACCCCCTTTATTGACACCCCCTTTTTTTTTTAGAGATAAGGTCTCACTACTTATTGCAGACTGGCCTTGAACCCACAGCAATCCTCTTTCCTTAGCCCGAGTGCTGGGATACCTGGTGTATGCTGTATAATCTGTGCATATTGGGTTGCGTACCTTAGTCAGGGCCTCTATTAGTCTCTGCTCTTATGCCTGTACCTTACTCTATTAATTGCTGTGGCCTTGAATTGTGTTTGGATATCTGATGAGGAAAGCCTATTATTTATTATTCTATTATACTGCATATCAGCTTTGTTCAAGGGGGACTTCTCTATATAAAGATTGGAGTAAGCTTTTCAGTTTTCAGAAGTTCCTTGTGGATTTGACTTGGGATTGCAATAATGCATTTATGAATGGAGAAAATGACATAATTAGTGACCCTAGCTGTCCATTGTGCTGTGAGACGACAGCGATAAGAAAAGCCAAGTGGTGAGCCAGTGTCTCCTGCTGTGACATGGTGTGACTGGGGATGATATCAGCTCCCCATCCCCTCCAATCTCTCCCAGGCCGACTTCCTACTCCTTCTGGTTGCCACGCAGTGAGCAGCTGTGACACCTCACTCTTCCACCCTGCTGCTCTCGCTTTGCAGCCAGTGGCTATGGCCTGACCCCTCGGACACCATGAGCCAGATGAACCTTTTCTCCTTTCAGCCAGCAGTAGATGACTAGACAATTATCACCCCATTCTAGCCAAAGCAGTGAGAGCCTTCTGACTTATTTGGGTCTTTTGTGTATAACTGTAAGTTTTAAGTTTACTTCCTAAAGCTGTCATATAACCTTAATTAAGCAAATTCCAATACTGAGGCATGGTGGTGCACAGCTGTGATTCTAGTTGCTCAGGGCTGAGGGAGGAAGATCAAAAGTTGGAAACCAGGGCCACCAGAGAAATAACTCAATGGCATAAGTGCTTGCCTGGCAAGCACAAAGTCCTGAGTTCAATCCCTGGTGGAAAAAAAAAAAAAAATTGAGGCCAGCCTGAGAAACTTAAGTGAGAACATTTCAAAAAAAAAAAAATTGGGGCTGGGGAGATGGCTCAGTGGAATAAGTGCTTCCCTGGCAAGCACAAGGGTCTGAGTTCAATCCCTGATTCCGCCAAAAAAAAAAAAATAATAATAATAATTTAAAAAAATTAAATTTAGCTGGGCTTATTGCTTAGCGGTACACCATTTGCCTAGCAAGGAGGTGACTGCAATCCCTGGTTCAGGGAAAACAAAACATCCCAAAAATGTTACTTTATAGTGTTTTTGCTATGTTTGTGAATGGCTTTTTTCCCCCAGTACTTTTTTTTTTTTTTTTTTTTTTTTTTTTTTTGTGGTACCAGGGATTGAACTCAGGATCTTGTGCTTACCAGGCAAGTGCTTATTCTACTGAGCTATCTCCCCAGCCCTTCTCTAGTACTTTGAAACAGTATCTCACTATGTGGTCCAGGCTGACCTCAAATTTGTAACCCTCAGGGCTGGGGAGATAGCTCATCGGCACAGCACCCACATGGCAGGCTTGGGGATATGAGTTCGAAAGAACTTAGAATCCTCTTGCCACAGCCTCCTGGTGTGGGAATTCCAAGTGTGTGCCATATCTGTGGTCTTAAAGACTACACATTTCCAAAAGTAACTCAGATCAGCACTTTCCTTCCCTCTCCTCTTCTTTAGTCAGAGGATTTTGAAGGTGTGGGATCCAGCTAGAGTCTCCTGGATTGTTCATCTCACCTAAAGTCTCTCATCCTCTGAAATGGCTTTTCAAAATTTGTATACCTTATAGTTTTGTTTCGTTTTGAGACAAGGTCTCTCTAGACTGGCCAGGTGGCTCAGTTACTCTTCTCTCATTGCTGGGACAAAATACCCAGCATCCAGAATTAAGGAAGGAAAAGTTTATTCGGTTCACAGTAGCAGAGGTTCAGTCCATACTCCACCAGCTCCAAGGCAGAGAGGCACATGGAAGAGGGCAGCCTTTTATGGTGGCAGAAAATAGCAAAGAGCAAAGGGAGAAACAGCAGCTGTGGCAGCTAGCAAGCCTCTCTCCCCTTCTTCCATTGGAATGTAGATTACTCACCCCAGGGCAGACTCTAGAAGCCACCCCACTGACTACATGAGGCTTTGAGGGGACACCTAGATACAAAACATAACACCAGGTTTCACTACATAACCCAGGTGGGCTTCAAACTAACAGCAATGTTTCTGCCTCAGCTTCCTGAATGCTGAATTTACAGGTGTGCACCACCACACCTAGCTTAGTTTGGTCTCTGTGCTGTAAAATTCTAAGGGTTCTTGTTGGGCACAATGGCACACAACTCTAATGCCTGCTACTCAGGAGGTGACAAGGGTTGTGAGTTTAGGGCCTAACTGGGCAACATATTCAAACCTTCTCTTTAAAAAAGAGAAAAGAAAATTATATGGAGCCACATGTGGTAGCACAGTTCTATAATCTCAGCATGGAGGTGGCTGAGACAGGAGACTCACCACAAGCTCCATACCAGCTTGGGCTACACAGTGAGTTCAAGGCCAGCTTGAACTATATAGGACACCCAGTCTTTAAAAACAAAAACAAAAACAACAACAACAACAAAAAAGAATAAAAATAAAAAGGGATGTAAGGGCCGGCCAAATAGCTCAGCTCAGCAGATTAAAGCACCTGCAAGCAGGTGCAGGGGTGTTCCGGCCCTGCCCCTGGGGCTCCCTGAGATGGGTGAATGAGACTGGGTGTGGTGGCACGTGCCTGTATCTCTAGCACTTGGGAGGTTGTAAACAGGCAGATCACTATGAGTCTGATCTAGTAGTAGTAGTGAGACCCTGAACACCATATAGACCCTTCCCTAAAATACAAAAAAAAAGGGGGGGGGGATGTAGCTCCATGTGAAGGTACTGAACTTAATCCTTAGTATCACACACAAAAAAAACCATGAAAACAAAAAATATGAGTTTTGACAAATGGATAAGGCCATATGTTACTTTACAGTATCATGCAGAATAGCTTTTTTTTTTTTTTTTTTTTTGTCTTTTTGAGACAGGGTCTCACTATGCAGTTCAGGCTTGCCTTAAGCTCACTTTGTAGCTCAGGCTGATCTCGAACTCACGACAATCCTCCTGCCTCAGCCTCCCGAGTGCTGGGATTACAGGCATGCGCCACCACGCCCGGCCCAGAATAGCTTTTGTTCTCAAAAAAGTCCTGTATGTTCTACCAGCCAACCCCATGGTGCCTCTTCCCCCTACAAGCCCTGAAAACTAACAATTTATTTGCTTGTTGTTAGTGGTGGTCTTTTGCTTTGTTTTTGTGAAACTGAGTCTCACTGTGTGGCCCAAGGTGGCCTCAAACATGAGAGGATCCTCCTGCCTCTGCCTCCAGAGTTACTGGAACTGACTTGTCATGGTCTACAGCTGGTTCCCCTGCATTTATCTTACCTCTCACACCACTGCCACCTTGCCAAGGTCCATGACAGATGTGCTTTGACACAGACATCGCTGTCCTCATGGCATGCAGCTTGGCAGTGGCTAGGGTGGGTGATCAGAGGCAGAGCAGCAAGCTGGGTGACCCTGCTCTGTGTCACAGGTGACAACTGGCATAACTGCGAGTTTGCTCACATCCGCTCTGCAGCTGCTTCGGTCAGAATGTAGTGGGCACCTCCTGGGTGTCAGGCCCTGTGCCAGGATGAGGAGAGGGAGGGCTCAGCCTCCACTGCCCCTGTGTTGAGCCCCAGGGCCACCCTGAGATGAGGACACCCAGAGCCATTCCTATCTCCACTCTTTCAAATTTTGTTTTGAGGTCAGCCAAGACTTATGGAAATGTTTAGAATGAAGTTTAAGAGTTTTAAGAAAATTAATGAAAAATGAAACAGAAAATAAACACTAAGGAAGTGACACTGGGGCTGGAGGTGCAAGTCAGTAGCAGAGGATACGGTACTGTGTGTGGGGTCTTGGCTTCCATCTCCAGGAGGGGGTGAGGAGGAGTGAGGGAAGAAGTGGGGAGAGAAAGGGGGAAAGGGGAGGAGACAGAGAGACAGAGAGAGATGCCTGGCTAGTGCACAGCATGAGATACAAAGTAAAAATATATAATATTTCTTAATTAAGAAGTAAATTAGGGGCTGGGGAGATGGAATAAGTGCTTCCCTGGCAAGCTCAAGGGCCTGAGTTCAATTCCCGGTTCTGCCAAAAAAAAGGTAAATTAATGTTGTTGCTGCTGCTCCTCCCATTTGCTTTTGCTGTTTTCTGCTGTCATGTACTGCTGCCCTCTACCATGTGCCACTCAGCCTTGGAGCCAGCTGAGTATGGACTGAAACCTCCATTAACTGTGAGCTCAATCAACTTTTCCTTCCTTCATTTTGAGTGTTGGGTATTTTGTTCCAGCAACGGGAGAAGAGCAACCAAGACAAGCAGTAATAAATTCCAATGTGAACAACAACAAAAATAAATTAAAAGCTAGGTGTGGTGATGCACACCTATAATCCCAGCCCTTTGGAGGCTGAGGCAGGAAAACTTGCTTCAAATTCAAGGCCAGCCTGGGCTGCACGGTGAGTTCAAGGCAGCCTGAATTACATAGCAAGATCCTGTCTCAAAAAGCAAAAATCTTGGGGCTGGGGAGATGGCTTAGTGGAATTAATACTTCCCTGGCAAGCACAAGGGTCTGAGTTCAATCTCTGGTTTCGGAAAAAAAAAAAAGAAAAAACCTCAGCACTCAGAAGGCTGATGCACAGCACTCTGGAGGCTGAGGCAGGAGGATTGTTGTGAGTTCGAGACCACCCTGAGCCACAAAGTGAGCTTAAGGCCAGCCTGAACTGCATAGTGAGACCCTGTCTCAAAAAAGACAAAAAAAAAAAAAAAAAAAAAAAAAAGCTGATGCAGGAGGAATGCTGTGAGTTCAAGGACAGTCTATAGGCACTGCCTCAAAAAGGCAAAACCCAGGCCAGGAAGATGGCTCAGTAGAATAAGTGCTTCCCTGGCAAGCGTAAGAGCCTGAGTTCAATCCCTGGTTCCAAAAAAACAAACAAAACAGAAACAAAAGGCAAAACCCAGCCAATCAACTACACAACAACCCTCAAATCATGGGTACCTCATTTCAAAAAGAAGGAAGAAGGAAAGCAAGCAAGCCATGCCCTCTGTAGGAGTAGTTTAAAGACAAGCAAGGCCAGCCAGCTGGATCAACAGCTAGGACCTACCACAGTCATAGCTTACAATGAGCAAGCAGTTAATTCTCTGGACCTCAGTTTTCTCACATGTAGGATCATAACAGTGGCTGTTCCTTAGAGCTACTATAAATGGCAGTGGGGGCACCAGGGACAGAACCCACTGTGCACATGCTAGACTCATGCCTTGCCACTGTACTACACAAGGCTCTCCCCAGCCCCTTTGCTTGCTGAATGAGCTAATCCATGTGGTGCAGCGCCTGGCCATTATAAATACTCCCCAAACATTAACCAGGACTTCTGCTGGACTGCCCTCTGCCATGCCCACTTGCTCACAAGCTGACCCTCTACCTGAAACACCTTCATGTCTAACTCTCATTTCATCTTTAGTGTTTTTGTTTTTTACTCTAGCCCCTGTTTTTTTAAATAAAAATTTCATAAACATTTATTAATCCTTTTAAGATATTTCATAAGTAACAAGTAGGAAAAAAGTATATTTAGTGTATGAAGATTCTAGAATCTAGCCCCTGTTTGTAGCATCTAACAATTACATTCCTCTCCTCTCCAGAAGCTGGTATGTGGACAGAACACATCTTAATTCCTTTTTTTTTTGAGACAGAGGCTCACTGGGTAGTTCAGGCTGGCCTCGAACTCACTAGGAAGCCCAGCCTGATTTTGAATTCATGGTGATCCTTCTGCCTCAGCCTCCCTAGTGCAGGGATTACAGGTACATGCCACCATGGTAAGCTTATTTAACACATTTTAATTCTTTTTTTTTTTTTTTTTTTTTTTTTTTTTTTTTTTTTTGTCTTTTTGAGACAGGGTCTCACTATGCAGTTAAGGCTGGCCTTAAGCTCACTTTGTAGCTCAGGTTGGTCTCAAACTCACAATAACCTCCTGCCTCAGCCTCCTGAGTGCTGGGATTACAGGCATGCGCCACCATGCCGGGCTCACATTTCAATTCTTTTTTCACCCTCTTCCCCTCCCCTTGTCTCCCCCTCTGTCCATCTCCTGCTCCCCTTCCCACTTACAAATGATCTATCTCCCTGTTTCATTTGGTTCCTTGATGCATTTCTACTTTGGTTTCTCATATAAGAGAGAGACCATGCTGTATGTATACTTCCATATCAGATTTCCTCTCAGCAGGGTACAGTTAAATATTGTGCTGTTGTCCCCCCTACTGAGAGAGGTGGCTGCCTTCGGGAAGAAAGCTTTCATAGCAACCACCCTTCCCTGGAGCCACTCTTATCTCAGTCGGAGGCAGTGTTCCTCTGCTTTCACACCAAGGCCCAGCTGTCTCTGGCATCCCCACCCTGGCCCTCTGCCCAGCACAGGGCAGGCAGAGCACTCAGATCACTCCTCCACCCCCAGACCCCTAGTCTGGCCCCAGGGCTGTGCTGTCCCTTCCCTGCCACCCCCAGCTGCACATTATCCTTCCTCTGCCTTAGAGCCCCTTTTCTTACTGCATGATGCCTCCTTGGAACTGCTGCCCCTGGCTTGGTCTTCCCAACCTGCTCTTAGTGCCAGCTGGCTTTTGCCTGTGTGTTGTGTGCTCCTACAGGGACACTGTCTTTCTATAGGGATACTGTCAACTCCCAGGCTCTCTATCAGGACCAAGCCAGGGGCTTCTTCCATTTAATATTTTAATTTTTTTTTTTTCAGCTAGGGTCTCACTATGTAGTTCAGACTGGCTTCCAACTCTCAGCGATCCTCCTGCCTCAGCCTCCCAAGGGATCACAGGCCTGTGACATGGGGCCTAACTCTCCATTTCAGTGTCTCAGACTCTGAGGACAGCTCCTGCAGCCTCCTGTTGGACAGGATAACAAACAGTATATTCTTCTTGGAAGGGACTGAGGCCAAAGGCCCCTTGAGGGGAGGAGTCACTGCTGCCAGCACATGGGAAGGGTCCCCAGGGCCTGAGCCCTCAACCTCAAACCTTTTTACCATTTCTCACAGGCTGAGGCTGGGGCAGGTTCTGTGAAACGCGGTGAGGCGCCAGTGGCTCCCTGGCAAAGGACAGAGCAGGCACTCACTGGAGCTCCTCGTAGCGAGTGGTATGACAGTGGCTTTGCTCCCTGTGTGTAAGGCTACCCTGAAGCTTCCCGAGGAAAAGGCCAAGCAATTACTGTAATGCTAAGAGGTTTGAGGTTGAGGGCTCAGGTGCTTACGTAGGCACGGAGTCCCCTGGGGTCACTGTGGGCTGGTGACTGGAACCACACAGCTAACTAATGGAGGATGGGGTGTGGGGGTGAGAGCCCCGGGACTGGCATGACACCTTGCTCCCCGCGCCATCCCTAGGTCCCGCAAGTCCTCCCCAAAGTCTGAAGCCAGCCCCCGTAGGTGACTGCCACCCACTCGTGCCGTTTGCCAGGACCTGAGGGTCTCCCACGGGATCCCGAGAGCGGGTCTGCTGCAGGGAACGCTGGCAAATGCAGTAAAAAACTGCCCACAAGGGACCGGTTTTCCAAGCAGAGCGCTTTCCTCCCCCGGCTCTGCAGCGATGGGCAGCGATGGGCGGGGGTCACTGCTGTGAGAGGGTCAGTGTGCAGCCCTTAGCCCCAGAAATGGAAACCAGCGGTCACCGCCATCGTGGAAAAGTGGGGTGAAGGTGATGCGGGACCGCGAGGCCGCCGCTTCCGGCGCGGGAGACTCACTGACTGCAGCAGCGGGGAAAGCGGGCGGCTGCAGGGCCGGAGTCGCTGCAGGGCCGGGGCTCGCGAGCTCCTGGAAGCCGGGGTCCGGGGGGGCGGCGCAGTCGCTGCAGTGCGGAGTGGGCTTGGCGGCCCCGCCCGGCAGGGAGCTGCGGGGCGGGGCGGGGCGGCCTCGCCGCGGGGCGGGGCCAGACCACGCCGCCGGCCCGCGCCGCTGCCCGGCTCCCTCGCAGACGCCGCTGCAGCGCAGTCCCAGCCCGCACCCGCAGATGCCGCGCCAGCCACCCAGCCAGCCATCCAGCGCGGGCTCGGGCAGCGGCGGGGAGAGGCGCACGGGGGCGGGGGGGCGACCGGGGACCCGGCCCGCAGCATCGCGGGTGCAGGCGGCAGCGGCGGCGCGAGGTCGGCTGTGGGACGCCCGGGTTCTGACGCCTCTCCGCGTCGGGCCTCCAGAGCGCCCCTCTTCTCCACTCCTGGTCTCGTCCTCTCGCCCCAGCCTCCCAGGATAAAGCTTGCAGTGCTTCCTGCCGCGCAGCCTTCCGGGCCGAGCGCAGGGAAGATGCTGGCCCTTTAACCTCACTCCCCACCCGCGCCTCTTCCGACAGCTGGCAGCCGGCGAGCCCCGGGGGGCCTCTGGGGGCGGGGGAGGGGGAGGAGCAGCTGCGCCCCCGGGTACCCCGCGCCGGGACTCTCGGCGCCCGCAGCGCGGTTAATCATTAACCTCCCAGGTCCCGGGGACCGACCCGCTCGCTCTGCGCCGGGCAGCACGGTCCGCGCCCCCTGCAGGCGGCCACCCGCGGGCACCATGCCCGGCCTCTACTGCCCCTCCAGCTGGACGCCGCTGCCGCTCACCGACTCCTGCGTGCGGGCCTGCGCCAATGGCCCCTGCCTCAGCCTGCGGGCGCGGCTCACCTACCGCAACCCGCAGCCGCAGCCGGTGGACGGTGAGGCAGGGCGTGGAGAGGGGAGGCCGCCGCCGTCCCCCGGCCGCCCGGCCCCCCACCCACTCGGCCTCCTCCAGCAGGCGTCTTCGTGTACCCGCTCGCCGAGGCCGAGGTGGTGTCGGGCTTCGAGGCCGAGGCGGCCGGACGGCGCGTGTCCTTCCAGCTGCAGAGTCGGCGCCGCTCGCAGGCCGCTTGCTGCCGTGCGCTGGGTCCCGGGTCGGGGGCGTCCACGCCTCGCCGCTGCGCGCAGGGTGAGTCCGGGGCACTCCCAGCCCCTCCGCTCCTTCAGGCCCTGTGTGTTCTCATCCATCCATCGCATCCGCACCCAACACCCTGGCCGACTCCGGGCAGCGGGGAGATGGCCTGGGCAGCATAAAACTTGGTGGCACCACAAGCCTATGTTGCCCTGGGGACCACAGTCTTTCCGAGATATGAAGGGAGCGCCCCTGTCCCCAAAGCTGGACCCTCTCTGTTCCCCAGCCCCTTCTACACTGGGTGTCACAGCGCTGGCACCTCTGCAGGCCCCATCTCGCCTCCCCGCTGTCTTCCCAGCACGTTTGGATTCCTGCTTTAAGATACATGTAGGTGTCACTCTTAGGAAACCATCCCTTACTCTGCCGCCACAAATAACGAATTCTTCCTTGCTTGCTCCTAGCCATTTCCTCCACTTCATTGCAGCACTTCCTAGGGGGAGTCTTTGTTGCCCGTCTGCGCGTCTGTTTCTTCCTCTGGAGCATTAGCTCCTGATCTCAGGACAGAGCTTTGGTCACCTCCAAGGCCAGGCTCCTCATGAAGAACCTGGCACGAAGGGGCCCAGTGGGAAGGAGATGGATGCTGCGCCCTGAGCAGATTCTGTGGCTGTGCTGCATCCCCTCATCTCTTCATTCATTTGCCATTTTCCTCCTGACCTGGCGTTGACCATCCCATGTGCTGAGATTTGGCAGAAGCCCCACTGGTAGTTAGAGAAGAAAAGGAGCTCTGGGCTCAGGCCCCAGGAATGTTCCTGAAGGAAGAGGAACCACCACGTGGAGGAGGGAAAAGGAAAACCTTGGTGGAGTGGGGGGAAAGGTTGGCTGAGTAGGTCATACTCATAGGTATGGTGATTTAACCTTTGCAAAGCCCAGGGACTGCTGTCACCTGCTGTGAATCTGGGAAAGATATGACATGTGTGTTGGTCCCTTCCCTGGTTGGTGATGAGACTATCAGCCACTCATTTACATATTGGATACTTTGTATACATTCTTTAAAGCTCACCACAGTCTCTGAGCAATAGTTATCTTGTTCCCCAATTTTTAGATGGGGAAACTGATTCTCCTAAGAAGGTTGCCAAAGGGCACAATTAGAAATAACAAAGCTAGGGGCCAGGGAGATGGCTCAGTGGAATAAGCGCTTCCCTGGCAAGTGCAAGGACCTGAGTTCAATCCCTGGTTCCTCAAAAAAAAAAAAAAAAAAAAAGAAAGAAAGAAATGACAAAATTGAGCTTCGCAGCCTGATGCTGTGTTCTCTCCAATGCATTGGGCCTCTGCCGGCTGGGACCAGCTAGGAGAAAGCCGCTTTGCTTCTTATTGTCCTTCCTTTTCTTCCCTTCTTTCATTTAGTAAGTGGTCCTCAAAAGGATGAGCCAGTGCTTCTTGTGGGGAGGTGCGGTAAGGTAGGGCTAGAAAGGGGGGCTAGGCCCAGATGACTCCTTGTCCTTAATGAACCTGGGATCTGAGTAAAAGGGGTGCTTGATTGCAGATATTTTATGCAGAAGTGCTGCACCCTTAGCCTGCTTCCTGGCAACTGTGGCTCCTCCCAGTACAAAGCCCTGGAGGTGCCCTGGTGGCTCTGGGAGCCCTTCATGTTCATGAGAAGGGAATTTGAGCATAGGGGTCCTGGCCAGAGGGGTAGGTCTACTCACAGGGGGCATCTTCTAAGATTCTGGTGCCCAGAAGGCTGAACCAGGCAGGGAAGAAGAGGCAGTGGGTGTGGGTTCCCCAGGACCCTGGGAAGACATATGTCCCCTTCCCAGCCCTCTCTGGCAGCAGGGTCACCGCCCATTGCTGATGATAACTGGGTCCCTCTACCATCACACTGCTTTGCCCACCATCCTTCATCTCATGTTTCCATCCGCAATTGCACCTGCTCCTTTCTTTGTCTTCCCTATCCTCTGCTTGTGCCTCCTCTGAGTCCCTGTCTCACCTATTACAGGTCATCTTGTCTTGGATCTGGCCCAGGCCCGGTCCACATTGGTGCTGCCCACGGGCCTTATCGCTGCATCTGGCACCATGACAGTGACTCTGAGCAGCAGCCGGGAGCTCCCCTCCAGGCCTGATGGGGTGCTATGTGTGGCACTGCCGACTGTGCTCACCCCACTGGCCCCAGCGGGTCCTCCAGGGCCCCCCAGGCCTCCGGGGCTCTGTGACGACAGGTTGGGCCTATGGTGATTCTCTCCGTCCCTCCTTCGGCTTCTCTGGGTCTAGTGCGGGTGAGGGGGCTTCAGCAGGATGCCCTGGATCTGGACAGGGTAAGGGTGGGAGGAGGCCACTCAGCTGTCAGGGCTGGTGGCCTCTGGAATGACCCTTCTTGTCCCTTCCAGCCCTACCAACTGCTTCAGGGTGGGCAGCCCTCAGGAGGATGGGTTGACCTTCGTAGAGCCAGCTGCCCCTCCAGATGTGTTCTCAGGCCCTGCCCGCTGCCCTGCCCCCTATACCTTCTCCTTCGAGATGCTGGTGACTGGACCCTGCCTGCTGGCAGGTGGGTGGGTCTGGCCAGGTAGTACTTGAAAATAACTGAAGCTCAGGGATGGACAAAGGATCAAAAGAAGATGGGGACTGAATGCAGGCCATACTTTCATCATTGTGGTTTATTTATATATATTCCCCATTGTGGGTGAAACATAAATAGAATCCTTTTGTTGAAAAATACTTTCTTTCTGCAAGAGATGGGGAGATTGCCCATTGGCTGATGTGTAACTCAGTGACCAACCAGGAACACAGCTGGAAACACAGCTCCCAGCCCAGGAAAATACAGATCCTCCCTCTTCTATCTGAGCTACAAATCAGAAGTAGAGCTGAGCCAATCAACCATGACTCCTGGACCAGGGAGATGGCTCAGTAGAATAGGTGCTTCCCTGGCAAGTGCAAGGGCCTGAGTTCAATCCCCAGTTCTGCAAAAAAAAAAAAAAAAAAAAAAAAAAAAAGGAACCACAACTCCTGTCCCCTGCCCACAGAAGGGGAAAGAAATGTCTGTGTTCTTAGGGCTGGCCTGGAACAAAATGACCATCACTGGTCCCTGCCTCTCTGTCCCACAGGCCTGGAGAGCCCCTCGCATGCCCTGAGGGCAGATGCTCCACCTCACGCCAGATCTGCAGCCACCATTTGTGTCACGCTTGCTGAGGACCACCCATGTGATCGGCCCTTGGAGATCCTGCTGTACCCCAGTGGTGAGAGTCTGGGCTATGCTGTGGGCAGAAATCATTTGCTCATGGAGCTTTCTGGGTCCCAGGTCAGGGAGGCTGACTCCTCTGTGAGGACAGGCCTGTGGTACAGGGGCTCTTAAGACAGTGGAACTGAGCCAGTCACAGTGGTACATGACTGTAATCATAGCACTCTGAGAGGCTGAGAGCAGGAGGATCACAAGTTCAAGTCTAACTTGGGCAACCTAGAAACTTGGTGAGGCCTTGTTTCAAAATTTAAGAAATAAGGGCTGGGGATACAGTGCAGTGTAAAGGCTCTGGGTTGGATTCCCCAGTTCTGAGAGGCACTAGGCAGTGGGCCTTGTTTCCTCATGGAGCTATCTGCGTCCACTCCCCTAAGAGCCGCACCAGCCACACTTGATGTTGGAGGCTGGCAGCCTGAGCTCTACAGAGTACGAAGCCCAGGTGAGGGCCCGCCGGGATTTCCAGAGGCTGCAGCAACGGGACAGTGATGGGGACCAGCAGGTAGGGCTTAGGGATCACAGCCTGGCCTCTGTGCTCCCAATGCTGGTGGCAGTTGTGTTGTGTGAAGCACAGGCTCCTGTTGGGGTGGGCAGGGCCTCTTTCTCAGAAGACCTCTCCTAGCTGCCATTGCTGGCCCATCCCAGAGGGCAGATGGGTGTTGTCTGAGGGCCTGTATGTGTCCCTCTGGGATGACTGGGAGGACAGAGGTTTGACATAGGCAGGGAACAGCCTCTCTCCTGTCCTGCCTTCACCTGGACCACTGTGAAGGTGGCCTTCTGGGAGAACCAAACATCCCTCTGCTGGCCTGGACTGAGCTGCAGGAAGCTCCCCCAGGCTGACCTGGGGCTTGCCACCCAGGTGTGGTTCCTGCAGCGCCGCTTCCACAAGGATATCCTGCTGAACCCTGTGCTGGTGCTGAGCTTCTGCCCGGACCTGAGCTCCAGCCCTGGACACCTGGGCACCACTACTCGGGAGCTGCTCTTCCTGTTGGATGGCAGCAGTGTGGCACACAAGGCCCGTGGGGCTCCCTGGGCTTGGGTGGGGTGCTGGGTCAAGGTGAGCTAGGGGCTGCCTTAAGCCATCTTCCACATTCCTTAGGACACCGTCCTTCCACACACAGTCAGCTGTTCTTTTCTCTTAAGCTCACATGGCATCACCCCCAGAGTCCAAGGGCTGCTGGGACCCAAGCAGAGCGCAGGTTCACTTGCAGCACAGTCTCCTGCCCGCAAGCTCCCTGGTGCCCCATTTTATCCCAATGATCAGCTGTCCTGTCCCCTCCTCCAGGATGCCATTGTGCTGGCAGTGAAGTCCCTCCCATCTCAGACACTTGTCAACCTGACCGTGTTTGGGACATCCGTGCAGCCGCTCTTTCCTGAGAGCCGGCCCTGCAGCGATGTGAGTGTGGCCTGGGTTGGGGACCCTGTGAGGTCCTCTCAGTACAGCCCTGCCCTGCCCAGCCCCTGCATCTTCTCCAGGACACTGTGCGGCTGATCTGTGAGAGCACTGAGACCCTGCAGGCAGGGCGGGGTCCCCCGGATGTGCTGGCTGCCCTGGACTGGGCCCTGGGGCAGCCCCAGCACAGGGCCCATCCTCGGCAGCTGTTCCTGCTCACTGCTGCTGCACCCAGGGCTGCCACCACCCACCGAGTCCTGGAGCTCATGAGGTGGCATCGGGGTGCAGCTAGGTAAGAAGTGGGCAGAGCTGGGCCCCTAGGCCTGAGCCTCCTGGTGCACTTGGAGTACTCACAGCTGTCTGTCCTCTGCTTCAGGTGCTTTGCTTTTGGGCTGGGTGCTGCGTGCCGCCAACTGCTCCGGGGTCTAGCAGTGCTCAGCAGGGGCACGGCCCACTTCCTGCAGCCAGGGGAGAGGCTGCAACCTGCGGTGAGTGGGCACTGGACCTGTGCTCTGGAAGTTATCCCAAGTCCAACCTGGAACTGAAATGTGCCTGGGGGTTCTGGGGATCAGGACACCTCCCAAGGGCTTCTCCTTCCTCAGGCCCCTCCCACCTCTCCCCAAGATGTTGAGCAGGGTTAGGACTCAGGGATGCTGTGCAAGGTGCTAAGTGTGAGGACAGCCTGTGACCACCCCCAAATCTGAACCTTGTCCTCAGAAGTTTTGTTCCATCCATGGGGCTAAGCTCGGGCCAGGAGACAGACCAAACTGGAAAACTGAGTACCCAGCACACCCCACCGGGCTTTACCCTCGTCCTCCAGCCCAGAACTGAGCCTGGGGCCTGTCCTTTGAGCTACATTTCCAGTCCAGGTTTTTGTTTGTTTGTTTTCAGAACTGGACATTAAACTCCAGTTTCTGTTTTTGACACAGAGTTGCTCGGCTGGGCTTGAACTTGTGACCCTCCCACTTCAGCCTCCCATAGCCTGCCTTCTTTTGATTCCAGCCCTATCTATTCCCTGTCAGTCCAAGGCTGGGCAGACGCCCTCCCTTGGAGAAGAGTTGGCTGTGACGCCTGATCTCTCTGTGTCCCCCCTCTGGCCACACCCCACAGATGGTGCAGGCTCTGCGGAAGGCCCTGGAGCCCGCTGTCAGTGACATCTCTGTGGACTGGTTTGTTCCTGATGCTGTGGAGGCCCTGCTCACCCCCAGGGAGATCCCAGCGCTATACCCAGGGGACCAGCTGCTCGGCTATTGTTCACTCTTCAAGGTGGATGGCTTCCGGACCCGCCCTCTGGGGGTACGCCCAGCCAGGGCTTCAGTCCATGGCTTCAGCACCCTCTTCTCCCCATGCCTCTCTCACAGAACTCCTTTATTAACCTCTAGGGCCCCACAGATTTGTACTCTGAATCCTGGAGCAGTGCATGCTGCCCCTCTCCTTGGGTTTGCAGGGAGTTGGCCTGTAGGGTGTTGCCCTTATCTCTCATGGAAGCTTTTGGCCTCCAAACAGCTGCAGCATTTACTGTGGTGCTTTTGCCAAGAGGGTTGTTCACTCTTCCCACAGTGCCTGACAGAAAGTACCATCTGACACATTCCCTGTTACCACATGGAAAAGCTGTGTTTACCTAGAAGAACTAAGCATGCATTCCCTTTTTATTATGAGAGTCATATAATAGATTACCTTTTTACCTGGCTGCCAGGTAGCTCAGGACAACCCAAAGCTCAGCTGCGCAAGTGGTTCTGCTAACCTTTATGGCCAACACATTTGTTTCCTCCTTCCCTGGCACTGGTCTTCCGCTTCTAATTTATTAGCTTCATTACTTCCACCATGAGGTCCTGTTTGGAGTGAGGTAGTGCATAGCTACCTTCATTTTTCTCAGTGCTTTTCCTCCTAGGGTCAAGAGCCTGGCTGGCAGAGCTGTGGTGGCTCAGTGTTCCCATCCCCGGAGGAAATGCCATCTGTCACCAGCCCTGGCACTGAGCCCACTAGGAACTCAGAGCCACTGGGAACAGGCACTGTGTCTGCAGAACTATCCCGCCCATGGCCTGCTGGGGACTCGGAGCCCAGTAAGTGCCTGGCAACGTATGGGCTGTCCTGGAGAGGGTGATGGGGGGCAGGCTGAGGCCCATTCTCCTACCCCCCAACAGGCACAGATGTGCTGACAGACCTAGTCACAGACCCAGGACCCAACCCCTCCTCCGACAAAGCCATATGGCACCGCATCTTCCAGTCCTCCTACATCCGGGAGCAGTATGTACTCACTCACTGCTCCGCCAGCCCTGAGCCAGGCCCAGGCTCCACCAGGAGCAGTGAATCCCCAGGCTCCCAGGGTCCCGGCTCTCCAGAGGGCACGTTTCCTCTGGATCCCCCTTCTCAGCAGGGCTGCCGCAACCTGGCCTGTGGGGAACCTGCAGGCTCTGGATCCTGCCCGCTGCCTCTACCCCAACAAGCTCCATTCAAGGTGAGATTCAGCCCACATGTATCCATCAAGTAATCAGCAAGATTTATTACCACCTGCTATGTGCCGGATATGGTTTGATGCTTGCTATTCAGTCTAGTTAGGTGATAGATCAAACTCCAATTATAACACCATGTAACAACCAATGATAAACAGAGGACATAGTGCTAGGGGAGCCCAGAACCAGGATAGCTCACTCTGTAACAGGGAAAAGAATAAGTAGAATCTAACTAGGTAAAAAGAAGACATAAGCAAAAACATAGAGACAAGCAATGTCCTTAAGGGGGAGAAGTGCTGGCATGAGATCACCATGACCATGTAGCTGGCTGTGTGGGGGCCGGTGATGACCAGATGCTCTGAATCCCTTGACCAGTGGCCCCACATTTCCCAAGCAGGTAGGAGCCCTGAGTGCTGAGGTGCTGGGCCGTCAGCACAGAGCAGCCTTGGCTGGCCGAAGTCTCTCGTCCCCCACAGGTCAGGCAAACTCCATGCCTGGCCAACCTCAGCATCCATCTCTGGGTGCAGTGCCAGATAGGGCTGGCCCAGAGCCAGGCCAACAGCTGGGTCAGGGCCTGGATGACTCAGGTAAGGGCTGGGAGAGGCGATGATTTCCCTGACACCAAGGGGCCCTGGTGCCTAGGCATTGTGTTGCCCTTACGCCAGCTCTCTTCTCTGCACAGGAAACCTTCTTTCCCCTGTCCCCATGGACTGGGACATGTTGATGGAGTCACCCTTCTTGTTTACGGCTGTACCCCCCTGTGAGGAATCAGTCCCTCTGGCCCCGGCTAAGGCTGAGCAGCTATCTCCCCAACCTCCCCGGTGTCATGTGGTGATCCAGGGCCTGTGTGGGGAGCAGCCTGTGTGCTGGGAGGTGGGCATTGGACTTGAAACACTGTGGGGGCCCACGGATGGCTTGTGGCCTCTGTTGCACCCTGGAAGAGAAGGTGCCTGGGACCAACCCCTTCACCGGCTGACAGCAGCATCTGTGGTTCGGGACAATGAACAGCTGGCTCTCCGAGGAGGGGCTGACACTGCAGCTGACCGGGGTGAGTTGCTAGTGGGCTGAGTCAGGGCCCACAGGTATGGGACAGAGTTCTGTTCCCCATTTTGTTTACAAATGATTTGAAGTGGTTCAACACAGACAAAAAATTAAGCCAGTCATGGTGATGAACACCTGTGTTCTCAGCTTTCTGGGAGTCTGAGGAACGAGGATCATAAATTTTGAGGCCATACTTAGGAATCTTAGACCCTGTCTCAATAAAAAAAGACTAGGAAAGAGCTGACAAGATAGCTCAGCGGACTAAATACCTACTTAAGCACAGGGACCAGAGTGTGATCCCTAGTACCACATGGCACACTGAGCTGGCCACTGGGACCAGCCAGGTATGGTAGCTCATGCCTGTAATCCCAGCACTGGGGAGGCTAAAAACAGGAGGATCACTATGAGTCCTATTTGTATAGTGAGACCCTAAACCAAATACATTAAAAATAAAAGGCTGGGAAGCTGTGCGTGGTGGCACACACTTGTAATCCTAGCACTCAGGAGGCTGATGCAGGAGGATCACTGTGAGTTTGAGGCCTGGGCTACATAGTGAGTTCAAAGCCAGCCTGCACCACCATACTGACACTGGTGACACCATACCTCAAAAAAAACTAAAAACAAACAAAAAAGAGGCTGGGGATGTAGGTTAGTACAAGGTCCTGAGTTCAATCCTAATAGTGTGTATGCATGCGTACATAAAATTTCAGTCCTTGAGTTGCACCAGGCACACTTGAAATGTCCAACAGTCACATGACTAGTGGCCATCATCCTGGTTTGTGCAGACATGGCACACTCCCATGCACAAAGGAAGTTCTAGCAGAAGTACTCGAAAGAATGAAGGAAAAGGAACCAGGCAATGTTCTGTTCTTTTTTAAAAGTACTTAGTACAGGATCTATAGGGTTTTGCTACACAGATCAGACTTGTAGTGATCCTCCTGTTTTCAGCCTCCCCAATGCTGGGATTACAGGCATGAGCTACCATACCTGGTCCCAGTGGCCAGCTCAGTGTGCCATGTGGTACCAGGGATTACACCCTGGTCCTTGTGCTTAAGTAGGTATTTAGGTGCATGCCACCACACCCAGTCTCAATTGCCATCTAAGCGTGCCCCAGGAGTGGGGCTGGATCGAACCCCCATCCCAGCATCTGTCTAGACGTTCTTGTCTTCCTGGGTGACTGGGGTCTCCTGCCCCCATTACAGTCTGAGTGTCCAGCCTGAGCACTTCTTGTTGAAGTTAGGGAGTCTGCGCTGTCTTGCACCTGCCAGGGAAGCACTTATTCCACTGAGCCATCTCCCCAGCCCCCTGCGCTGTCTTGGGAGGGCCTACATCACACTCGGTTCAAAAGGGAGAAAGCAGGGATCATCCTGAGATGTTCTGTGCAGTCCCACAAAAGGTGGGGATTCACCCCTTGACTCACAGGCCAGGCACGGAGGTCCTTGCTCCGAGCCCTTCAGACCAGCAAGGTCAGCTTGGCTCCCTCCTGCTTCACCTGCCCTGTAGCTGTGGATGCCACCACCAGGGAGGTCCTGCCTGAGGCCCTGCAGGTGCGGAGCTCAGGTAGGGTCCCTACACTTCCTGCGAACTCCAAGGAATAACTGTCATCTCACCTGCTGTCCACCTGATGCACCTGTTTCCTGTTTCCCTGCAGAGCTGGCAGAGCACCCTTCCACCTCCCGAGGCCTAGACACAGATCTTCTGCCCACAGCCAGCACCCCTGAAGGTAAGAAGGGTAGAGCCCCACTGGGTTGAGTCCACCTCGGCGGCCTGACCACTACAGGACTTCAAAGAGGTTCTTTGCAGGTGCCCTGGACCTGGACTACCACAACAACTTCCAGCCAGCTTCAGGGGAGCCTGTGATGCCGGTAGGAGGTTCTGGCAGCCCACTGCCTACCAGACTCAGCCTGGGCCGCCATCGTAAACTCTGCAGCCAAGAAGCAGGCCTGGCTGGTGCGGGCCACAGCAAAGGCAGCGACCACGACTACCTGCCCCTGGTGAGGACTCGGGAGGTGGAGGGTGGCTCGGAGCCCCGCGCCATCCCAGCGCTTTTCCCCCCACCTCCTCTCTCCTCAGGTGCGGCTCCAGGAGGCGCCTGGCTGCTTCCGCCTGGACGCGACTTTCTGTGCCACTGTGTGCATCCCACTGGAGCGCCTGTGCCGCACCTCGCCTTTTGCGGCACACCGTGCCAGCCTCAGCCCCACCTCGGCCTCATCCCCCTGGGCGCTCCTGGGCCCTGGCCTGGGCCAGAGCGATAGCGCCACAGCCTCCTACAGCCCATCGCCCAGCTCAGGCTCCGAGGGTCCAGGCCAAGCGGACAGCGGCCGGGGCTCCGACACTGAGGCCTCGGAAGGGGTGGACAGGTCGGCTGGAGCGGACCTGCGGAGTCGCAGCTGGGCCACAGCTGTTGCGCTCGCGTGGCTGGAGCACCGCTGTGCCGCTGCCTTTGGGGAGTGGGAACTGACTGCGGCTAAGGCAGACTGCTGGCTGCATGCACAGCACCTGCCAGACGGCTTGGATGTGGCGGCACTCAAGGCCGCTGCCCGCGGGCTCTTCCTGCTGCTGCGACACTGGGACCAGAACCTCCAGCTCCACTTGCTGTGCTACAGCCCTGGCAATGTGTGAGGCCCTGCCAAGGCCCGACACTTGGTCACTGCTGCCCAGGGTCGGCCTCCCAGTACTCGGAAAAGTGGACTGGTGCCCATCCACCCTCCACTGCTTGTCACTTCTCCTTCAAATGCCCCAGCCCAAAAAAGTGCCTGCTGTGCTCTCTTCCTCCTCCCCTGCTCTCCCCATGCTCTGAGCTCCTGCTGCATTGGAAGGGGAGAGCGACAGCCTCCAGTCCTACGCAATAAAGTGCCTCTTACGATTGCTGGAGTGAGACTTTATCATTTTGTTTTCACAGCCCTGGAGGGTGAACCTGGTCTTTGCATTGAGCTTCGTCCCCAGCCCATTTTATTGTGCTGCAGGCCCTCACTACGTGCCCCAGACAGGGCTTAAACTTGTAAGCCTTCTGTCTCAGCTTTCCAGTGCTGGGTGCTTTTCTGTAGTTTGGCCAGGTGCCAGCTGCCCCCAACTCCATGTAGCTGCACAGAGGTGGATGTGGCCAGGTTTATTGAGAAGGGCAGAGTCTAGCCCCTATCCCAAGTGGACTGGAGGGTAGGCCCATGTCTCAGTGGGCCTTCCTTCGGTGACGGACACCCTTGGGGAAAGGCTGAGGGCCCAGCCACAGCTGCAGCAGGATGATGGCATGACATGCGTGCAGGGCGGCTGAGCTGCAGGACGTGGATGGATATGTGTTCCAAGACAGCTCGATGAGCCCAAGCACCAGCAACCTGGAGTTGGGAGGAGATGGCTCCACTCAGCACTGTCTGGCTCCAAGGCCACAGCCCTAGACATGCACTGCCCCCCCACAGTCCCCACAGTCCAGGCTGTCCCACCTACCTGAGCAGGTGTGTGAGCCAGCCTGCAGGCGTGGCCCACAGGAGGTAGGGTAGTGTGTGGAAGTACCAGACATAGAACTGGTAGTGCAGGGAGCGGCTGAAGCAAATGCCAATGAAGTTGGAGGTGAAGAGGGTAGAAACAATCTGTAGGTAATGATTAAGGCCAAAGGCAGGAACCAGTGCAGGAGCTGGGGCACCAGAAAGCCCCCTGGCATGGCCCTTCCTATAAGCCCTAAGCACATAGGCATATGTGCCATTAATGACACCTTCCACCTGGGCCATGCAGGTGAAAGTCCCCAATTGCCACCAGGAATAATGGGAAGCTACCTTATGCCAGACCTCACCCCAAGAAGAGTGTGTGATGCTGGTACCTCACTTAACCTTTTCAATCTCGATTTTTGTCATCTATAAAATGAGGGTAAGAGCACCTCCTATCTCAGGGTCTCCCGTAAGCTTCAAATGTTCGAATGAATGGAAATCTAAGGCTACAGTGTGAAAGCTCACATGACAGCTCAGTTATTTACATTGCTCTGTACATACACTGGTATGTATCTACTCACTGAGACAGTCTCACTGTGTAACCCAGGTTGGCCTGGATCTTAATAGACAGCTCAACTTTATATTCTCCTGTCTCAGCCTCCTGAGGGCTAGGATTAAAGACACTGTGAGTACAGCTGGCTACACAACTCGGCATTTAGAATTCAGAGTAAAACATGCTGCAGTATAAAGAGCTCTATGGAGGGGCTCTCCCACCCACCTCCAAATCACCGGGCACTGCCCAACATAACTGGACACTCGGAGAGGTCAGGACTTACTGTTCCACAATGTAAAGGATATGATTGGGTGTGAGTGGCTGGGGTGGGACCTTCCTTTTGGAGGGATCCTTCAGCAGCGACAGGATACTTTCTCCTGTCCTAGGTAGAAGCAATTCAGACATTTATTGCCCCATCCCCAACAGGCCACTCTAGACTCATCCCTGAGCTTAACACCTTCTCTAAGTAGCCACTAGGCCTGGGCTCTTTATTACTCGTCCAACTCTGCCCAGGATGCTGCCCCCTTCCTTACCTGTGCCACCTGTAGAGAGCGAACAGCAAGAGCAGGCTGAGGTGGGCAGCCAGCAGGGCCAGGTGGAAGGCGCGGTGCGAGAAGAGCGCCTCTGGGAGGAAGCGCCAGTTCACTGTCCACCGGAAGAGAAACTGGCGGCCAAGGTCAAAGGAGCGAGACACGTAGCCCACAGGGTTCTCCAGGAGGAAGGGCAGACCTAGCACCAACTGAGGGTGGGTGTCAGGTCAGCAGGGCTGCCAAAGTGCATCCCGCCTCGTGCCAACCACCAAGGGGAGCAGGATTGAGATGGGACTTTCAGGGAGTCCCTGATTCCCACCAGGAATAATGGGAAGCCTCCTTATGCCAGAGCAAAACCCCAAGAGGAGGAGGAAGGTAGTGTGAGGCTCTGAGGTCTGGGTTTATGGAGTCATCAACAGCTCCATTTTAGGCTATGGAAGCCAAAGCAAATATGTCGGCTGTCAGCTTAGAGTCAACTCCAAAACCCTGTCTCTTGGCTTTGAGGAAGTCTCAAGCACAGAAGAGGGCGAGATGGGTGGCCTCCCCTTCATGAGGAGGGTGAAGGGCAAAGAAAGGTACCTGAAGGACAGCACAGAGGCCCAGCTTGGGGAGGGCACCATGGAAGCCAAACTGTGTAAGAAGCAGGAACAGTAACCCAGGGGCAAAGAGCAGCACGTTCATCTTCACAGAGACGGCTAGGCTGCAGGCAGCATGGGGAGGAGAGACAGAGGTGAGCCTCGAGGCTGTGTCCCTTGCCCAAAGCTCTACCCACCATCACTACAGGAAGTTGTTCCCATGCCACCACTCAGAGCTGCTGGAAAGGACAAGGCAGCCTGTGAAGAGGCTGGGGAGGGGAAGGCAGCCTGGGAGGGTGTGGGAAGAGGGGAGACACCTAGCTCTTGAGCCCGGACTGAGTGTGTGCAAACACTGAACACCATGTGTGCAGTGCACTAGGGTTGGCTCTGGCAATGAATACTGCCTGGGGGAGGAAGACAGGAAGATAGTATGTCGGGAGGGGTGTGAAATGGAGGCTTTCTAAGATCTGGACTTGGCTTGCGGGGGCCATTCTCTTACTTTCTCTGCTGCAAACAGGAAGAGAAGGGGCCACAAGGGAGAAGTTGTTGACCTGAAAAAGAGGCAGCCCCAACCCCAGCGCTGGACCAGGAAGAGGTTGATGCTAAGGAAGAGCAGAGCCATGGCCACAGGATCATTGAAGAGCCGCAGCACAAAAATGGAGTGGACACGGTAGGAGGCGCAGCACATGAAGAAAAAGACGAAGGGCGGTACCTAGGGGTGGACACAGTGGGGAGCAAGGTCAGCTCCCCAAACCTGAGCCACTGCCACCACCCACCTTGCAGGATGGGGGCCTCTGGTCCTGGTAGCATGGACTCACCTTGCAGGTCTGATGGTAGATCAGGAAAACAAGCAGCAATGTGGCCAGGTAGAGCACAGCGAAGATATGCTGGGCCATGCGGATGTTGGTGCCCTGGCCAGTGGCATAGTATAGCCCCATAAAGATGTACACAAAGCCAGCTGGGTAGCTGGAAGATGACAGGAAATGTGAGCCGTGGGCAGGCCAAATAGCCTGGTACCCAGCCAGCCCTTCTTATCCTCTGGAAACCTCCTATCCCTACTCACACAAGTGGTCCAGTGTCACCCTGAAGTTGGGTATAGTCATATGTGCCATTAATGACGCCTTCCACCTGGGCCATGTAGGCCTTCCAGTCAATCTCTGTGTCTGGAAGAAGATAATCTGATTACTCTTCAGTCTAGAACCTGCCTGCCCTCATATCCACTTCCCTAGAACACTGAGGCACAGTTCCAGCCCATATCCAGGCCGCTGTTTCCACCCTTGTCTAACTGCTTGAGTCCCTCGAGAAACCCAGGTACCTTTTTTTTTGGTACCAGGGATTGAACTCAGGACTGTGCTTGCCAGGTAGGCACTTATGCCGTTGAGCTGTATCCCTGGCCCTACCGAGGTATTTCAAACCCAAAGTATCTATAGCTGCTACTCCCAGTCTGCTGTCCCTCCTGGGTTCTACACAAATCTAAGCAACATCTTCGATATATCCCTTTTTCTCATCTCCCACCCTTAGTCTTGCCTATTTGTCCTAAATATCTCTACTAAGCCGGGCATGGTGGCACATGCCTGTAATCCCAGCACTCGGGAGGCTGAGGCAGGAGGATTGTTGTGAGTTCGAGACCAGCCTGAGCTACAAAGTGAGCTTAAGGCCAGCCTGAACTGCATAGTGAGACCCTGTCTCAAAAAGACCAAAAAAAAAAAAAAAAAAAAAATTATATATATATATCTACTAGCTCATCCTTCTCTGCTAAATTCTATACATTGCATTTGGGTCTAACATAATCTATAGCCTGAACTTTACAGTATTCTTCTAAGTTGGGTCCTGGCTTCTATTTTTGTCTACCACAATATATTTCCACCTTCTCTTCTTGTACAAGTTTCCTACATTACCAAGTTTCTCACCTTGAAACCCTTCAATGATTCCCTAAAAGATAAAGATCAATCTCTAGCACACCCATTTTTTTTTTAGTAAGAGAAGCCTAAAAGTTAGGTAGCTGAAAAGTTAACTAAGTAGTTTAATTGCTGTGTGTGTGTGTGTGTGTGTATGTGTGTGTGTGTGTGTGTGCATGCTGAGAATTGAATTGAAATCAGGGCTTCTCACTTGCCAGGCAAGTGGCTATGCCACTGAGTCACATTCTCGGCTGAGTAGCTTAAGATCAGTGAGCTAAGCATAGAGTTCTTCCATGCTGTCTCTTTAAAGCTTTTAAATCTCTTCACAATCTGCTCTCAAATGTCTGCAATTTCACCTCTTACCACTATTGTCAGTTTTCTACAGTCCAGCTGTTTTTTGTTGTTGTTTTGAGACACGGTCTCAGACTGGCCTCAATCAAAGTGCCTGCCTGTGCTGGAGTTACATAAACAAGCCACCACACCCAGCTAGGCTATCTTTTCTGACTGGAGGTTTTTTCGTACAGTATCCTTTTTTCTACCTTATTATTTTAAAATTTATTTTACCTTTTCTTTCTTTCTTTTTAAAATTTATTTATTTTTTCTGAGACAGGTTTTCCCTTTGCAGTTCAGACTGGCCTTCAGCTCCCTTTGAGGCCCACGCTGGTCCCAAACTCCCAACTGCCCTCTTGTCTCAGCCACCCAAGTGCTGGGATTACTGGTGGGCGCCACTACATTTGACCGTTAAAATTGTTTTAAATTTTTTATGTTTCTGTCTTTTTTTGGGGGGTGGGGATGTGGTACTAGGAAACAAACTGAGGATCTTGCACTTGCCAGGCAGATGCTTGTGCTGCTGTTATATCCCGTCTTTCTTTTCTTCTTTGTCATTTTTGAGAGAGGGTCTTACTATGTAGCTCAGGCTGGCCTCAAACTCACAGCAATGTTCCTGCCTCAGCCTCCCTAGCACTGGGATTACAGGCATGTGCCACTAGCCCTGGTTTCCCTTTTTTCTTTCCTCACCTCGCTAGTTCATACCCACTTTCCAAGGGGATGCTATGAAACTTTCCCTGATTCCTCAGGTCTGGACCGCCTATGTTCATCCTGTCTCTCCATTATCACGATGGGTATGATGCACTGGAAGTGCCTGCTAGTTTATCTCTGTTAAGGCCATACTCATCTTTTCTACCATCTTTGGTACCTAACACACTTGCCATATATCAACCACTTTGGTCTGGAAAGGAGCCACCTTTCCAGTCCGTTAGGTAATATAAGGGACTCAAATGGGCACAAAATGCCACCACTGTGAAGGAACGTTCAAGACCTCAGAATCAAACGGGTGAAACCATTGAGATCTGGGAAGGGAAGTGACGTGTCCAAAGACGCAGATAGGCAGGTGCATCAGTACATTAACTCTAGCCCAGAAGTGACTTCCACGCTAGTCTGTTCTCTTAGCCTGGCAGGCTGAAAGTTCAAGGCAGCTCGCCAAACTCTACGATCACTCCCTTCCTTATAGGGGTGGATTAAGATCGAATTTCCTGTGGGACAGGCTAGGGGCTCCAGTAAGCAACATACGTCTAAACATGATGGATGAGGGTCTTTGAAGTCTAATTTTGAGTTCCGAGTCCCGGTTCCAGTTTGGAGCAGGGGTCTGATCTCCCACCTTCCCCTCCTCTCCCGTTCGGCGCACTCACATGCCACCCTGTGAATGACCCAGAAGGTGATGCCCACCTCCGCCAGGCAAAGGCAGGAGGCCACTAGGAGCGTGTAGCGAGGCTCCTGCAGAAGTAGGCGCCGCTCTTGCCAGGCACGCTGTAGCCAATGTCTGTAGAATCCTCCCGGCTGGGCCGCGGAACCCTCCCGGCCGCGTTTCCGCAGCCCAGCCGCCATCTTGACAGTGCGCCGCTCAAGTAGGCACGCCACCCCGGAAACTCAACCTTTGAAAACTTAGGTTCCGCGTTCTACGGGGAAGGACCCACGAAACAAAGCACTGCTGGTGAGGGGCTAAAAAATCAGTGCTGACTCCACTGAAATTATTTCTTTTACATCTCCTCCAGCGGATTACCCACTCCGTAAGAGCAGGAGCAAATCTTTATTCAATATATACCCAGCTGTGCACAGGCGCTAATAGTGGATGAACGTCTGCGCAGAAAAGCAACAGTCCTGCCTCCTGTAATTTCAGAACCATTTCCATTTCATCGGTGCTGGAGAAATTCCAGTCTGTGGCTGGAAGGCAAAGCCGTTGTCTGCGCCCCTCCCACCGCCAGAGCCTTGCTGGAGGTCAGAAACGGTTCGCTTAAAAGTGACTCATTGGTTAATCTCCAGGCGAAACCGTTCAAAATGAAACATGAGAGGTCACAGTGATGAATCCGAGTGAATCTCCCACCAAGTGAGGCTCTCCAAGGCGACTGGGCAGCTAAAGGCTTCAGGATCCAATCCTGCTTTCCAACCGGAGGATTGTACAAAGAGCACAGGGCAGAAAACGGAAGTTCCACGTGTTTATGTTGAGCAACTGCGGGAGGTGGGCGGAGCTCCGAGGGTCCCGCCCCCCACGCTAGCCATTGGCTGCTGGGCGGGGCAGGGAGCTTCTGCGGCGAGTATGGCTTCTTCCCGGGTTTCCGCGCTATCGCCGGAGTTGCCTAAGCGGAACTTAGAGTACTGCGAGGTTCAGTACTGGGACCAGCGTTACCAAGGCGCGGCTAACTCTGCCCACTACGAGTGGTTCGGGAACTTTTCCTCCTTCCGTGCCCTCCTGGAGCCGGAGCTGCGGCCCGAGGACCGTATCCTGGTGCTAGGTGGGTAGCCCCCGGCGCTGCCCGGCCGGCGCCTTTCTCTCGTCTGCCTGCCCTCGTCCGGGACGCCCTCCCCAGGCTTAGCGCCTTCAGATCCAGCCGTGTTAGCTAGGGCAAGCAGGAGGAAGACAGTCCCCGAGAGCCGAGCGTGGGGTGCCCGAGGACCTTGCCCCAGACTCGGGGGAAGTGGCCTCGGACCCGCAGAACTCAGCGCCGGCCAAGTTGGAGTCTCAGTGCTCAGCGACGTCAACACTTAGAACAGGCAGAAATCGTGGTGAGCTTTTCACTTGTAGAGACGGGACCGCAGGCCACTCGAGCTCATCGCCCACCGCTTCTGGGTTCACGCCAGCGGGCGCCCGGAGCCACAGTCGCCAGGAGGGAGTAGCACTCTTCGAGCTCTGGACTGAAAGTTAGACCTACACCGCGTGCGAAGTGAGGGAACAGCGCCGCTTGAGGTCGGAGGGAAGTTTCAGCGGTGGTTGGGTTGAAGGAATGAAGCGCTAGGGAGTGAGATGGGCTAAGAAGGTCCCGCTGCTCACTTTGGGTTCTTTTCCCACTGTCGGCCTTGGAGGCACTTAGTAAAGTTTGAGTGAGCAGCGGGTTTCTTTCCAGTTATAGTTTTTAGTTGCTCTGTATAAAACCATATATATATATTTTTTTGTTTTGTTTTTGTTTTTTTGTTTTTATTTTGGGAGACAAAGTCTTACAGTGTAACTCAGACTGTTGTTGAATTCGCTATGTGGTCCAAGCTGCCCTGCCTCAGCCTCCTGAGTGCTGGGATTACAGGCATTCGGCACCACCCCCAGCTCTAAACATCATATGTTTTTTTTTAAATTTTATGTTAGGATGTATTTGGTACAGGGTCTCACTATGTAGATCAGATTCGTAGTGATTCTCCTGTTTTCAGCCTGCCAAGCGCTGGGATTACAGGCGCCATCATGCCCAGTCTCAATAGCTTTTTCAGTTAGCCCCAGGGGCGGGACCGGCACTACATCCTAGGGATTTAACCCGGCTGCTGCTGCGCTCTCCCTAAACAGGCACTTTAGTCCGCTGAGCTATCTGGCTGGCCCTAAAACATTATATGTTGAAATGAAATATTTGATATAAATAAAAGGAACTTCATATATTCAGTTTGTGAAATATAACATTCAAGAATTAGAAAGGCATAACCTAGTGGTTAAGAACTTGGACTCTGCAAGTAGCTAATTATGTTGGATTCTTGGCTCAGCTGTTGCTGACTCTGTAATGTTGCACATAATTCTTATATTTCTGTACTCCATTTTCCTTGCCAAAAAAAAAAAAAAAAGAATACATGCCAAGTGTGGTGGTGTATCTCTGAATCCCAGATCCTCAAGAGGCCAAGGTAGAATATCATGAGTTCCAGGCCAGCCTGCGCCATTTAGGAGACCCTACTTCAAAATAAAGACAAAGAAGGCTGGAGCTGCTGTAGCTAAGTGATGGAATGCTTGCCTAGCATGTGTGAGCCCTTGGGTTCACTCTGCAGCACCTCAGAACAAACAAAAAACTTAAGTATCAGATTTTTAAGAAGACTGGTTGACTATGAATCTTCAGAACAACTGTGGCAAAGCCCTCCCCAATGGCCAGGTAAACAGTTGCTTGAGGTTTTTATTTTTTTATTTTATGTATTTGTTACAGGGTTTCACTACACAGCTCCAACTTGTAGTGATCCTCCTGTTCTAAGCCTTCCCAGGGCTGGGATTACAAGTGTGTGCCACCACACCCGGACTCATTCACTGGCTCAGGATGCCCCATGGGTGGGGCTGGCACAGCATGTGGAACCCAGGATCAAACCCTGGTTCCTTCAGTTGCCACATGAGATGCTTTGTCCACTAAGCTATCTCCCCAGCCCTCTAGTTCCTTGAGTTTTGTGATTGTATACTATTGGATTTCTTTACAGACTTACCATGGAGCTTAGAGTTGTTTCCAAGCTTTACTGTCTATCAGAATCACCTGTAGAGCTGGACCCCACCCTGAAATTCTAATTCCAGGGATGGTCTGAGATGTGTACCAGAAATCTCTTTTCAACTAGGGCTGTAATACTTGATTATGCTCATAGTTGGCTGAGTTACACTGCCTTAACTGATTTCCTACACACACACACACACACACTCACACACACACACACTCACACTCACACACAAATCTGCTTTCCTGGGAGGTATCTTTTTCTGGATCAGAAGGTGAAAAGTCTAAAATTCAAATTTCTAGAAAGGATCTCCGAGATTTAAGAACAGTAACTGTACCTTGGGAGGACCCTATGTTCCCTTCCACTTCAACAAATATAAGTTGAGCACCTGGGAGGCTCCAGGGAATGTGCTGGCCCCTTTCTAACTTACTCTTACAACAATCCCTAAAGGTGAATGATAAATACTAAGGGGTTATTCTAGGGGTCTGTAAACATTTTTTCTTTTTTTCCCCCTGGTACTAGAGTCTTGCTATGCAGTTCAGGCTGGCCTTGAGCTCACTTTGTAGCCAATGGTGACCTCAAACTTGCAATGATCCTCCTGCCTCAGCCTCCCAAATTCTGGTATTACTTTTGTAAATTTCTAGACAGGGTCTCACCAAATAGCCCAGGCTGACCTCAAACTTGTGGTCCTCCCACATCAGACTCCTGAGTATCCACTATTCTAGGCTGTAAATCTCTCTGAACAGGGCCAGATGGCATATATTTTAGGCTTTGCAGTCTGTGTCACAGCTCCTCAGTTTTGCTTCTGTATTGGATAAACAGACAATATGTAAGTGAGTAAGAATAGTCATGTCCCAGTAAGTCTTTACAAAAAAAAAGTGGCAAGCCAGATGTGGTGGCACATGCCTGAAATCCCAGCTATTTAAGAGGCTGAGGCAAGAGGATAAGAAATTCAAGATCAGTTGTTTTTTTTTTTTTGTCTTTTTGAGACAGGATCTCACTGTGCAGTTCAGGCTGGCCTTAAGCTCACTTTGTACCTCAGGCTGGTCTCAAACTCACAACAATCCTCCTGCCTCAGCCTCCCGAGTGCTGGGATTACAGGCATGCGCCACCACACCTGGCTCAAGATCAGTTTGTACATAGGGCTGGCCAGATAACTCAGTGGATTAGAGCACCTGCACAGGGACCAGGGTTCGATCCTCAGTGTACTGTACTGACCCGTCCCCAAGGTGTGCTGAGAGACTGGGTATGGATGTACATGCCTATAATCCCAGCACTTGGGAAGCTGAAAACAGGAGGATCTTTATGAGTCTGATCTATATAGTGAGACCCTGTAAACCTTATGCCAAAATACATTTTAAAAAAAATCAGTTTGTACATCCGGGTGAGGTGGTGCAGACCTGTAATTCTAGCACTTTGGGAGGACTCTCTCAAAATTTAAAAGTAAAAGGCCTGGGGAGGTAGCTCAGTGGTAGAGTGCTTGCCTAGCATGTACAAGTTCCTGAGTTCAATCTCCATTATAGTAAAAATAAAATAAAAATTTAAAGGACTTGAGTATGTAGCTAGGTGGTAGAGCACTTGCTTAGCGTGTACCAGGCCATGGGCTCAATCCCCACAACACAAGCATATCCTCAGGTGAGAATTCATGTCCAAGCCATTTCTTAGATAAAAGCTCCTTGGAGAAACGGGGAGGATCAGGAATAGGGAAGAATCCAGGGACCTGAGGATATTTTCAATCTAAAGAGTCACAGATGTAAACTGGTAGGTGAAAACACACCAAAACATAAGGACATACAAAAATTGTGAACAGAGCTTGAGGGGATCTTGTCAGAGGACAGATAGTATCTGTCATAATCATGTAGCAATAGTGAAGTAAGAGTGCCCTGCACCTCCAGAGCTTGCTTATTTATTTGGTATAAGGTCTCACTATGCAGCTCAGACTTAGGCAAGTACAAGGACCAGGGTTCAATTCCCAGTGTGCCTTGCTGACCTGTCCCCAGGGTGCGCTGAAAGACGGGTGGTGGCACATGCCTATAATCCCAGCACTTGGGAAACTGAAAACAGGAAGATCATTATGAGTCCGATCTATATAGTGAGACTCTGTAGATCTTGTACTAAAATATATTTAAAAAAAAAAAATCAGTTTGTACATCCAGGCATGGTGGTGCAGACCTGTAATTCTAGCACTTTGGTAGGATCCTCCTTTCTCAGCCTCCCCAGTGCTGGGATTACAGGTGTGTGCCACTATGTCCAGTTTCAGTGGCCAGCACAGCACAACTGGGGTTCTGGGGCTGGCACAGCATGTGATGGCTGGGGATTGAACCCAGGTCCTTGCGCTTGCCAGGCAGGTGCTTAGACCACTGAGTTGTCTCCCCAGCTTACCTCCAAAGTTTTTTGGGCTTTGTTTTTGTTTTAAGCAGTTTGGCTATGTAGTTCAGGCCAGCCTTGATTTCACTGTGCAGCCTAGGGCAGCTTGGAACTCACACCCATCCTCCTGCCTCAGCCTTCTGAGTGCCTTGATTGCTGGCCTGCATCATCATGCTGGCTCCAGAGTTGCTAGTTCTGCTGTACAATGTGCAGATAGGTGGAGAGGGACCAGGAACTCTGTTGGAATGGGTCTATGACAGCACTGTGAGTTGCACCCTGAGCATCATGTTGATATGATCTAATATGGAATATCACTCCTGAAGGTGACAGGACCTCTGGGAAAATGGGAGGCAGTTGAGCTTCGTGGTTTAAAAGCTCTGGCTCTGGAGTAATACAAGCCTGGGTTTAAATTATGGCTCTACCTCTGATCATATAACCTTAGGAATAGTGCTTATTCACTTGCCTCAGTTTTCCCAAATAGAAAAAAGGGAATGGTAATAATAGCTCTATATGGATCTGTGAAAGCAAACTGAGGTACTATAGATTTCTTAGGACAGTACCTGGTATTCGAGGCTGTTAGCTATCATCATCATCACCACACCAAGGGTGGAACCTAGGGTTGTGTGCATGCTAAGCAAGGATCCCATTGTGCGTACCAGCCCCTTGTTGAAACAGAGTCGGGACAGTGATCCAGGTCCAACCAAAGAACAGTGTGCCCTGAGAACTGGTGAGTATAGTCCCTGTCAGCCGAACAGCCTTGTGGCAGGTGAGGGTATGTGAATGGCTGTCTCATCTCTGCTATAATGACACTTCTCTGATTGTCTACCTTTGCTTAATCCATACTCTGTAGGAATCTTCTGATCATCAAGTGGCTTCCAAGTTCCTAGAGAGAGAAAAGAGACTAACCAGAGGAGGATTCACTTGTGCGTTACCATGATGGTTATTTTTCATTTTATAAATCAATGATTGGCCTTCAGGCTTAAACTCAGTCTCATTTTTACAGTTCTGGGTCCCTGGGAAATATGTTCTTGAACCTGGATCAGTTTCTCTGGGCTCTCCAATTTTAGTTGTGGGCACCAGATCATTGAAGCAGAAATGAGAAATTATTGCTTTGTAAGGGTTGCTGGCCCTGTGGTGAGGATTTCTCTTTCCCTTTATCTGTGGTCAGGATCTCTTGGAAGATGCCTTCTGTACCACAGGGAGGAAAGGAAGATAATGATTTTGTCTGCAGTTGAACAGAGCTCTGCAGGCACAAAAGGTCAGGTGCTAGGTGATGAAGGAACTGTGGCTCAGAGAGCCCCGAAGGGCCTCAGCCTAGAGCTGAGCTGGGGTCTCCTGTTCAGCCACTCTCACCTCCCATTCCTTGTGCTGTGTCTGCCAGGCGCATCAGGCTGCAGTGTGGATAGTGTGCATTAGGTTTTCCCAGGTGAGACAAAACTCTTTGAGTTGCCAGGCCCGAGCAGGGACTGCTGACGACTGGCCAGCTGCCCCTGATGGCCTGTCTGGGTGCCAGGTCTGTTAGATTAGGGCTATCTCAACTACTGATCCTGAAATCCTCTTAGAGAAGTAAATGAGGATTAAAAACAGCATAATTCCAAGAGCTGGGACTCCCCAAGCAGGACTCCCAGGAGGTGTCTTCCAGCCCTGTTCTCAGCCTGAGCTGGCCACAGGAGGGCCTGGAAGAGGCCACTGGATCTTCTGAAGCAGTCGTGCTCAGTGGGCTGCAGTCCAGGTCCACTCCTCCTTGCCTGTCTCTTAACTTTACCCTGTCCTCTTGGAGACTGCATTCTGGGTACTTTCCAGTGGAGTGTTTCTTGATTTTCCCTCCAAAAATGCTGTTTAGCTGGTGGATCTTATCTGATCCACCTGGTTAGGTCAGGGACCCTCTCTCCTGTGTTCTCTTCTGCCCCTAATGAAATACTCTCTGTGTCATGCAGCTGTGGGCTAGAGGGGTGTCCACATTTGGTCTTTCCACCAAGCTCCTTGCTAGCAGGCTCTTACTCCTCAGCACACATGAGGGTCAGCTCCACGGTCTCCCCAACTAGTCTTCCTTTTGCTTATTCATTCTGCATTGGAAATCAAAGTAAGCCCTCAAAGGAAGCTCTCCCCAGGTTATCATGCCAGGTTTCTAAGTGGTTCAGGATTAGGCTAATAACTAATATGGCCCTAATGATACCATTATTATCCCCATTATGAGTCTGAGGTCACAGAAGACCAATGACTTCAACAATTTCCAATGGCTATGACTAGCAATAGCAGTGTCCAGATCTTTGAACTCCTGAGTGAGGAGCACCTTTAGCTTCTCCCTAGCTGTTTTAGTTTTTAAATGTAGCACATCACAGCCTACAAGTAGGCTAGCTATTGACTGTAGTCTTTTTTTTTTTTTTTTTTCCTGAGGAGGAAGTCCAAGTTCTTGGTATTGGAACAACTTGCCCCAGTATATTATCGTCGAGTGTGGTGGCACAGGCCTATAATCCCAGCACTTGGGAGGCTGAGACAGGAGGATTGTTGTGAGTTCAAGACCAGCCTGAGCTACAAAGTGAGCTTAAGGCCAGCCTGAACTGTATAGTGAGACCCTGTCTCAAAAAGACAAAAAACAAAACAAAACAAAACAAAAAAACCCAGTATATGCAGCGGGGAAGGATGGAACTAGGGTTTGTGCCCAGGGCTGTGTGATTTCTGCCACTTGCTGCTTCCCCCTTGGTACTGGAAGGTTTGGGCTGAGAAAAAAATGGGGCCAGGGAAGGATGAGTAATCAGGGGGAGGTGAGAATCAAAACAACCCTTACTCTTTCACCACCCTTCCTATCCTGTGCCAGGTTGTGGGAACAGTGCCTTGAGCTACGAACTGTTCCTCGGAGGCTTTCCAGATGTGACCAGTGTGGATTACTCATCAGTAGTGGTGGCAGCCATGCAGGCGCGCTATGCCCACCTGCCTAGGCTGCGCTGGGAGACCATGGATGCACGGGCACTGGGCTTCCCTGATGGCTCCTTTGATGTAGTACTCGAGAAGGGTACCCTGGATGCCCTGTTGGCTGGGGAGCGAGACCCCTGGACTGTGTCTTCTGAAGGTGTCCACACCATGGACCAGGTGCTGAGTGAGGTGAGTATGGCACAAGTGAGGCAGGAATGAGGGGCTGAACCTGCAGGAAACCAAAGAACCTGGGAGCCAGAGGGTCTAGTCTGGTGTACCCTTAGGGGTGTGGTTAAACTGGGTCGAGATTAGACAGGCTGGAATGGCCAAGCTCACAACAGCCAATGTTTGGCTAGTGGGTTGCCATAGGGATAAGCTAGCAGCTGGGTTCCAGATAGGTGAGGAGTTGTTAGGAGAGCACAGCCTCCCACACTGCCAGGCTCCTCTCTAAGTAGAATACAATGCTCCCCCTGGATGGCCAGGGGCAGAAGGGCTTACTTGCTATGGCAAGCCTGAGCCACTACTTGTGGGATGGACTGAGGTTTCAGGGGAAAGGCATCTGGGACAGTACTGACCTTTGAGAACCTGGATATGACTCATCACCGGTGACTTTTCTGTCTGCCTTACAGGTGAGCCGGGTGCTGGTCCCTGGGGGCCGGTTCATCTCAATGACCTCAGCAGCCCCCCACTTTCGGACTAGACACTATGCCCAAACCCGGTATGGCTGGTCCCTGCAGCATGCAACCTACGGCAGTGGCTTCCACTTCTACTTCTACCTCATGCACAAAGGTGGGGAGCTCAATGAGACTCAGCTGGCCCTTGGGGCCCAGCTCCTCTCAGCCACCAGGCCTCCTCCCTCCCCCTGTTCCCTCCAGGACTCAGATGAGGACTTCCTCAGTGCCATTGAACTGTGAGGGCAGAAACGTGCTCATTTTGGGAGTTGGAATTTCTTTTTTGGCGGAACCAGGGATTGAACTCAGGCCCTTGTGCTTGCCAGGGAAGTGCTTATTCTACTGAGCCATAGTTCCAGGAGTTGGAATTTCTGAGGGTTGGTTTCCAGATGCTCACATGCCAAAGCCTCTGCATAAGATGGAGCTGGTGGGACAGTCTTACATGAACCTGCACAGCCCAGTTCCAGACCCTAGCTTTCTGGCTTCCTTCTTGGGTTCCTCAGATCTCTACTGGGTGTCCTTCCTATCCTCCCATCGTTCCAAACCAACAGTAATCCATCCCTCAGGATAAAGCTTAACAAAAACTGCACACCAGCCAGCTTGGAGATCCCCATCCAACCCTGATTTATTCACAGGAGGCTGCAGAATTTGAATCGACTTTTCTGCTTGACTCCCAGCTGCAGCCCCAACACTGATTAAACTATGTGTACTCGAGGAGACCACATTGCAATGATGTCCCAGGCTAGGTTGGTCTGCTAGTGGTCTTCAGGTGTCACCCTTCCCTCTGTAGCAACTTGCATCTGAGATTCCCATGTACCTGTCTCCCTCCCCCTTTGGCCTGGCTCCTGAGCCCACTGAAGCAGCAGTGGCCAATGCAAGCCCAAGCACACGCACAGGGAGGTCTGTGTTTATTCACACACTTGTACAGTGAGGATAAAGGAACATTTACAAAGGACACCCTGGGTTGAGAACATCTCTAGGTCCACAGGTGTCATCCAAAGGTGCAGAGCAGCTCCCACTTGGGTTCCCAGGGGTAGGAGAAAGGGGTCCAAGGTAAAATCAGATATGGGCTCTTAGGTGATACCGTGAGGTGGGGGGATCTGCCAGAGAGCCTCCTGGGGTTCAGGCCGGGGAAGAATGGCCACGTGGTTGGTTATCGTGTTGGGGGCTTGTCCCACACCAGCCTCAACACCTGTCCTATCTGCCAGACGCAGAAGAGCACGGTGGAGGCTGGGGGAGGGGACACGAACCAGGAGCGGAGCCAGTAAACAAAGAACCGGATATAAAAATACAAATGTGCCGAGGAAGTCCCTTAGAAAGAAGCCAGATGGGGTGAGAGTGGGGATGGCCCAGAAGGATGGGCTAGTGGGTGAGAAGCTCATGCAGATGTGCAGCCAAACGTCCCTGGCCTCGCGGTCTGACCCCACAGCCGGGTCTGCAGACCGGACTGGCCGGAGGGGGCAGGGTGGGGGAGCCGTGCGGGAGGGGGTGGGCCTGGGGCTGTGGGTCTCCGTGTCCGTTCCAGTGTGCGGGGTGGGGCTGTGGCCCGAGGTTCTAAAGTGCATGAACTCGGCGACTGGCTCCGGGCGCATCCGCGCCGCTGCCACCTGCCCCGCCGCCGTGGTGCTGAAGCGGACAGCTCCGGAGGACCTGGCCTGGTGGCAGCGTCGGCGCGGCCCTGCAGCCCCCGCCCGCGGGCGCCTGGGCCGGGGCGGGGGGCGCCGGCAGCTGCATCGCCGGCCCGCACTCCTGGCCGCTGCGGGGCTGGGCCCGGAGCCCGCCGCCCAAGCCGGCGCGTCTACACTCCGGACGGCGGCTTCTCCCCCATCCCCTTCAGCACGTCGTCTATCCGGTCATCCTCGATCACCACTGCGCAGGGAGAAAGCGCGTCAGCCGCGCGCGCGGCCTCGGGGGGCGGTGGTGAGAGTGGGCCCCCTGTTCTCGCGCTCCGCGCAGCGGCTGTTGTGGCCCAGAGACGCCCCTTGGATCCTGGTGCCACCTCACCTTCACCACCAACTCTCCCGCCACTGAGCCTCGCTCCGCAGCCCCTGTGACGTCCTGTGATGGGACGCCCCTCGCCAGAACTGATCAGACTGTTCTCGGTGGTGGATCCACCCCCTCCTGACTCACTTCAGCAGAACCCCTTCCTCAAACGGGGCTCAGACGAAAAATACTGCTAGTCCAACCCTCCCCTACCTAAACCTCTTGCTTCTTGAACCCCACTTCCAACCCTGACACCGACAGTCCCTGTCCCCTTGCAAACGACAGAACAACCAAACTCCCAGCCTCCCCTGCTTCCAGGGGGATGACACTCTGCGTCCGAAGGTTCTGGGCAACACCCCCGACTCGGCATCTGATCCCAAAGAATCGGCAGTCACCTGTGTCCCCACTTGCAAGCAGCCGCAGAAGACCGGCCGGCCCCTCCCCCTCGCCCAGGTACCAGGCTCTGCGTTCAGAGGTGACGAGCATCGAATCCGGGGCAGTGCGTTCCCGGGAGAGGGGGAGCGGGGACGACACTGCAGCGGGGACCCCCCCCCACCCCAAACCCGGGCGGAGAGCGACTGGCTGCGCTGGTCTGCGGCAAGAGCTGAGCCACTAGGCGGGGAACGGCCGCCGAGAGCGCCTGGCCGAGGTTTCTGGGTCAGGCGGTGACTCCGGGCCCGGCCGCGTACCTCGCTTGGCTCGGCCGATCTGGCCCAGCTTGGGGGGTCGCTTGGCCTGGTTGCCCGCGAAGAAGGAGTTGGTGTCCTGCAGGCGGCAGCTGAAGGAGAGGTCGGAGCCCTCGGGGTCTGCGCTGAAGCGGCCCATCTTGTCCTCGCTGTAGGGGAGGATCTCGGACATGGCGGGTGCGGGGCGGACGCGGGGCGCGGGACTGCGGCGGGCGGCGGGCTAGCTGCCGGACCGGCCCTAGCTCAGCGGGGGAGCCGGAGGAGGGATGAAGTCATGCAGCATCCGGGGCTGCGGAGCCGTGCGGGGCCTCCTCCCCCGCGCCTCCGCCTCCCGGGCCGCTGGGCAGGCGGCGGCGGCGGCGGTGGCGGCGGCGGGGACCGGGCGGGGGCGGGGCGGGACGGGGGCGGCGGCGGCGAGCGCGGAATGACGATGAGCGCCCGACTGCGGCAGAGCGCGGCGGGCGGGCGGGGGCGGGCGGCACCGGCCGGCGGAAGGGGGCGGGACCGGGGGCGGGGCGCGGCCGGCACGTGGGTCTGGGCCCCCGGCCCTCCAGCCCGAACCTAAGGGAGGCCGGCGTTGGTCTGTGCCCGGGGACCGCCGGGCTCCCGCGCCCAGGCGGGGAGAGGTGCGCCGGGGGGTCGGGACTAGCTGCACCGCTGGCAGGGCGGGGCGGACCGCAGGCGGCTGCGGAGAGCGGGAAAGGCGCACCCCTCAGGAGCGCGGGAAGCCGTGGCCGCGGGTGGCGCCCTGGCGGCTCGGCGGCTCCGCGCCGTTCCTCGGGGTCGGTTCCTCCCTGACCTCTGAGCGCGCGCGGCTGGCTGCCTGTCTCGCGTCAGTCTGCCTCTCTAGTCTCTCTTTAATCTTTTCCCCGGTATCCCTCTGCCACTGTGTCTGTCTCCCGAGTCTTTGTATCCAGTTTTTCCTGGAAGAGACTCAGTAACCCCAAACCTGCTGCTTGGCGCCGAAATCCCCGCTCCCAGCATCCGCCGCGCCCTGGAGCTGCGCGCCGGTATTGTCGCTGCAGCTGTGAATGGCAGCGCCGCGGGGGCGCCCTGGCGGCCGTGACGCGGGGAAGCCCGAGCGCCTGAGGACGCGGGCGTGTCCCGAGGGAGGGAGGGAGAGGGGACAGAGGGCGCCCCCAGGCCTCGTGGCGGGCGACGGCGGCCGACTTCTGGCCGCTCCGGCGGAACACGCCTCTTCCCTTCACCTCTGGTCACCCTCCGCCCCCGCGCCGGCTGGCCGTCAACTGCAACGTCACCTGCTAGCTGGCGCGCAAGGGTCCGGCGCAATCACTGGCCTTGGGGGAGGGGGTCGCACATCAGCAACGGTGAAGACGGCGCAGATAAGGATCCTAGTCACCCTGTGCGTTCAGTCCACACTCCTAGGGGGAGGCACTTTCTGGGCTCTTAACGACCCAACCCCAAAGCCAGCGAGAACATCTTGTGTTCCAACCAACAACACCTCTCCGAGGGTTAGTTCGGGGACAATGACGCAAGCATATGTGAAGATGGATGCCTTGGGGAACGTGGACAGACTGAGGACGGAAGTGTAGGGTGGGGAGGACGTGCCAGAGACACCTTGTCACTCAAGGCCCCAGGCCTTGGACTCTGTCCTATCCAACCCTCCTCTGCTCTGTCTTGAGAGCCAAAGCAGTCCTGGGGGCCAGCCTGGGAAAGAAACCTTGACTCCCGGAAGTTCAGATAAATCCCGCTTTCCCTAGTCATCTGTCACTTTCTGACAACCTGATAGGAAAGCCCCGTGATTACTGTGTTAAAGAGTGATTCATGGGTGCTTGTATAACCTTAGGAAGTAAAGCAAATCTCACAAAACCTTTGCTATATATCCTTCCAGTCTTTTCCCCTCATGTTTGCATCTCTCTGAGCCCCGTGGTCTAGTAGCAGCATGGAGATGATAAGTAGAAGACAATGTATTTTTACTTTTTCTCCGCAGCACTGAATGCAGGGCACTGGCACTGAGGAACAGCTCAGCGTCACTCCTCCCCCACTCCCTCCCGCACCCTGTCTTCTCCCCACCACCACCTAGGTTCTTGGTGAGTCTAGACTTGAGAACTTTGAATCCTCTTGTCTCTGTCTTCCAGAGTGGTGAAATTACAGGTGTTCCACCACACCTGGCTAGAACCTGCTTCTTAAGAACAATTTTGTAAATGAAATTGCATGGAGTTGAGGTAGTTTATCTCAGGAGGCCATGAGACCTCCCCACCCAAAGCGAAAGGAGCCATGGAGTTCTTGCCAGAGCTGAGTGAGGAGATTAAAACTATTGTCTTTTCTCTCCTTAGAATAAATGTTTGGAGGATTAATGGTATAGCCTAGAATTCATTTGTCTAGTTCTGTCTTATTCCTTCCCTCCTGTGCACGATGGATCATGGTTAAAGCAAAAGATCTAGTGCAACATCCTAAAGGTACCGTGACACTTTATCTAAATCAGCCTTGGCTCTGTAATAAATGTGTGGGGAGCTCCTTAAATTAAGATCCTCTGCTTAAAATTCGGCTGTTCTGCATCCCTGCCCACAAGGAGTTTTATTTTTACATTTAAAATGAAATAAAGGGCTGGGAAGATAGCTCAGCGGTCTAAAGCGCCTGCTTAGGCAAGCTTTCTGGGATCGCGGTTCGATCCCCAGCACCACATGCCGTGCCAGCCCCTCCCCCAGGGCGGGCTGAGCTGACCCCCCCCCGCAAAAAAAAAAAAGAGTCTGTGATGTGTAGCGAGACACTGTAATAAATAAATAAAAAATAAAGCCTTGATCTTTAAAAAAATAAAATAAAAAAATGAAATAAAATTTGGAGTTGTGAGGGCCGGGCGTGGTGGCGCATGCCTGTAATCCCAGCACTCGGGAGGCTGAGGCAGGAGGATTGTTGTGAGTTCAAGACCAGCCTGAGCTACAAAGTGAGCTTAAGGCCAGCCTGAACTGCATAGTGAGACCCTGTCTCAAAAAAAAGACTAAAAAAAAAAAAAAAAAAATTGAGTTGTGCAACAGTGCATTGAATTTTTCAAATGAAGGTCATTCAAAACCTAGCATAGGCGGGGATATAACTCGGTGGCACAGCACTTGCCTGATGAGCACAAGGTCCTGAGTTCAATTCCCAATACCAAAAATAAACCTAGTGTGCCTATTCCTTATAGTCTAAACAAGATAACAGATGTTAAAGTAATTAAATATTAACATCACCTTTAAGTAGAAACTGTAGACTCTTACAGTGGGTTAAATAACAACTCTTCCACATGCAGCCAAAAACATAGTCATTATGTAACCTCAAAATGTGTCTTTTTTTTTTTTTGTCTTGTTTTTGAGACAGGGTCTCACTGTGCAGTTCAGGCTGGCCTCAAACTCACTTCGTAGCTCAGGCTGGTCTCGAACTCACAACAATCCTCCTGCCTCAGCCTCCCGGGTGCTGGGATTACAGGCACGCGCCACCACACCCGGCTGTGTCGTTATTTAGAAATAGTGTTTTTGCAGGTGTAATGAAATAAAAATGAAGCCAATCTGGTCATGGAGGCACATGCCTTTGTTCCCAGCACTCTAGGAGGCTGAGGCACAAGTTTGAGCTCAATTTAGTCATCAGCAAAACTGTCCCAATTTTTTTTTTTTTTTTTTTTTTTGTCTTTTTGAGACAGGGTTGTCACTATGCAGTTCAGGCTGGCCTTAAGCTTACTTTGTAGCTCGGGCTGGTCTCAAACTCACAACAATCCTCCTGCCTCAGCCTCCCAAGTGCTGGGTTTACAGGCATGCGCCACCACACCTGGCACCCAAATTTGTAATAATGCAAAAAGAAAAAGGGAGGAGGGCCGGGGAGATGGTTCAGTGGAATAAGTGTTTCCCTTGTAAGCGTAAGGGCCTGAGTTCAATCCCTGGTTCCAGGGAAAAAAAAAAAAGGAGGGGTATAATCTCAGGGCAAAAGCTCTGGTCCAATCCCCAGTACTTTGGGTATAGGAGGAGAAAAAGATGAATTTATACTGGACTAGGACAGCCTGAAATCCAGTCACTCGGGTCTTTATAAGAGAACAGACACAGTGATACCTTCATATGGAAGAAGCACAGGAGGCAGATAAGAGTGGGGTAGCAATGGGCTGAAGATTGCTGGGAGTTGTAGAAGCTGGAAAGGGAAGCTATAGAAGTCAGGAATGGGGAGCGGGGGCCCTCAGATAGGTTCACCTCATGTTTCTGGCCTTTACTCTGAGAGAACACATTTCTATTGTGTTAAGCTACCCACTCTGCAGTGTTAACAGATGCTTTAGGAAATATACATAAACTCTTGCAAGCGTTTGGGGGTGATCTTTTTACTATGGTCTCTTGTGGCCATTTTTATTTTTATTTTTTTATACTGGGGGATTGAACTCAGGACCTTGTGCTTGCCAGGCAGGCACTTGAGCCACTGAGCTACCCGCCAGCCACTGAGCTATCTGCCAACCTCTTGACCATCTTTTCCCTTGAAGTCTCTTGAAGTCTTCTGCTCCATTCAAAGGCAGCCTACCCCAAGAGGGTATTCCCAGGACTCATTCTATTTAAGAGACACTAGTAAGTTATAAAAGAGGAAGAAGGATAAAAGAAGCAGGAGGTGGAGAAGAATGAGGAAGATTTATGTAATGTGAAAGATCTCCAAGGTTGCCAAAAGGTCACCAGCATAGAGTATAATTCCATTCAAGTATAAAAAGGCACATGCTAGTCTACCCAGCTTCTACACATCCATATCCATGCTTGTAGGGGGCTAGGTATGTAAGGGCATACAGTGAGTCCCTCCCTGACTTAATGAACATTTGAGCTGGGAACCTTCACAGGTACTGTGTAAGACTCACAAAGCTTTACAAATGAATCCAATTTACAAACAATTCTCCTAGAATGGAATTCATTCATAAGTTGGGGACTTACTGTATAATCAAAGAAAGACCTAAGCTGGGCGTGGTGGCGCAGGCCTGTAATCCCAGCACTCGGGAGGCTGAGGCAGCAGGATTGTTGTGAGTTCGAGACCAGCCTGAGCTACAAAGTGAGCTTAAGGCCAGCCTGAACTGCATAATGAGACCCTGTCTCAAAAAGACAAAAAAAAAAAAAAAAAAGAAAGATCTGGACAGTTATATACTACACTGCTAATGATTATTTCTAAGGGTGATACTGAAATTATTTATTTCAGAATGAATTGAACTTTTCTTATAAATTTTAAGACAGGGTCTTATAGGATGTACAGGATCTCACTATGTAGATTGGACTCATAGTTATTCTCCTGTTTTTGAGCCTCCCAAGTGCTGGGATTACAGGTGTGTGCCACCATGCTCAGTCTCAATCACAGTCTTAGCAGGCCCTGGGGGTGGGCCAGCATAGCAGGCTGGGGATTGAACCCCAGCCACTACGCTCGACTGAAGCAGGTGCTTTAGTCTACTGAGCTATCTGGCTGTCCCTTAAATTGAATTTTTATTCTGTGTACTTTTGGAGTGTCTTATAGTTGCCATAAAAAGTTCGTAATTATTTTTAGTAATTAGGATGTACTTGATATATTTACCAAACATCTCAGTATAGCCCCAGAAAAATCACTTTGAAAAGAATCATGGTTAAGAATAGGTCTAGGTTCAGCTCAATTTTGTACCTGCTGTGTGATTTTTGGCAAAGCTTCCCCATATCTTAGGCTTTCTACCTGTAAAACAGAGAAAATGATATTGGTAGAATGTATCTTTCCCATGTCATTGCAAGGGTTAAATTAATAGTAATGTTAGCTGCTATTATACAGAAAAACAAAGATTTTTTTAAAAAATGTTTCCTATTAACATTTTGTTCTGTATCCTTTCATTTTTTTAACTTATATTCATATGTATATATATTTTTTTGCTTCACAAAAAATGAAATTTTAAGCCGGGCATGCTGGTGCATGCCTGTAATCCCAGCACTCAGGAGGCTGAGGCAGAAGGATTGTTGTGAGTTTGAGACCAGTCTGAGCTACAAAGTGAGTTTAAGGCCAGCCTGAACTGCATAATGAGACCCTGTCTCAAAAAAAGATTTTAAAAAATGTAATTTTTAACCTCTCTCCTATCTAACTCGTATGTGGAAGTTTCCACATAGAATTAACTCCTATTATATGTAAATGTTATATAGCACCCTATTTTATGAATGGTTGATTTATTCAACAAGCCCTGTATCCTTGGACATGGAATCTCTCCCCATTTGTATTATAAATAGTGTTAAGTGAATAAATCTTGTAGAAAGAAATGGTCACACTATTTTGCAGTCTTCTGATTGAGACATAGAGGGTGTGTAAGCTGGTGTGGTGTATGCTGTAGACCTACTGTTCTGGGAGGCTAAAGGAGGAAGATTGTAAATTTGAGCCCAGCCTGGGTAGCTTAGTTATTTAATGAGACCCTATTTATAGTTATTTAATGAAACACTTAGTTATTTAATGAAACACTATTTATAATAGTGTTTGTCCAACCCATACATGAGCAAATAAAAGTTTTTTAGGTGTGAGGGTTTGTTGTCTAGAATCCTGAGACCACAAGGTGAAGAAGTCATGGAGAAATTATATAGAAATAGCTCAGACACCCAGCCACAGCCCAAACATTAAATGAGACCATTCTAGGTCTTTCTATATCATCCACCACCCACTGAGCTGGCCCAGTCCTGTAGAACCACCCAATCAACCCACAGAACATGAAAAAATAAATGCTATTTTAATCCACTAAATTTCAGCTGATTTGTTATGGAGCAAAAAGTAATTGGATGATGTTTGTTTCCTAGAAAGGTTTACTAGAAGCAGACTTCTGGGTCAATATGCACACACTTACATACCTTTTTATTCACATTGCTAAAAATGTTGCATCAATTTATTTATTTTTTTCTCTTTTTTGGTGCAACTAGGGATTGAACTCAGGTCCTTGTGCTTGCCAGGGAAGCACTTATTCCACTAAGCCATCTCCCCAGCCCCTGTTGCATCAATTTATAAGCCACCAGCAGTTTAAGAGGTCTTCATATTCCCTCCTTAGTGAACACTGAACACCAATACTTCCTGTTGTCATCATGACATTATGCTTATAAATTTAGGAGTGAACTGTAAGTTCCCTCTCAATTCAGAATCAAGTTAGGGAAATAATGACAAAATACAAAATGATAGTACAAAGATGAGAAAAATAGAAGAGAATAACAGTGATAGGGCAGGGGAGATGGCTCAGTGGAATAAGCGCTTCCCTGGCTGGCAAGTGCAAGGGCCTGAGTTCAATCTCTGGTTTTGCTAAAATAAATAAATAAATAAATAAATAAATAAATAAATAAATAGATAAATAAATAAATAAATACAAGAAAACTTACACAGAAAAAGTGATAAACAGAGGAAAGAAAATAGAATCCTACAGTAGGGCTTCTAACTCTCCTATACATAGGTTCTAAACACGCAGTCAGGAATAGTTACAGGCCTTAAAAATGATTTTGGTCATGAAAGGAGAGAGACTGGGCATGGTAGTATAAAACCCCAACACTTGGGAGACTGAGGCTGGAGGATCATCATGAGTTCAAGGCCAGCCTGGGCTATATAGTGAGTTCAAGGCCAGCCTGAATGCATAGAGAGGCCCTGTCTCAACAAACAAAACAAAACAAGACAAGATAGAATGAAAAGAAAAAGAAAGGTAGAAAGAAAGAGAAGGAACAGAAGGAAGGAGGCATGAAAATAAAATGTCTAGGTCAAACTTGGTAAAATCTGACAAAACTATAAACTGTCTTAGCATCAGCGTTGTAACAACACTGTAAACATTGAATTATCTGGGGCTGGGGAGATGGCTCAGTGGAATAAGTGCTTCCCTGGCAAGCACAAAGGCCTGAGTTCAATCCCTGCTTCCCCTCAAAAAAAATAAATAAATAAAAATAAAAAAATATTTAAAAAAAAATGGGCCAGGGATATAGCTTAGTGGCCTAAGCACCTGCTTGGCAAGTGCAAGGTCCTGAGTTCAATCCCTGGTACCGCAAAAAAAAACAAAACAAACATTGAATTATCTGAGAGATGACTATTCCCATTTTAAAGGGAATGAACATTAAATCAGAGCTTTCAAGATATCTTAATAAAGATATCAACTGAGAAGCCCAGAATTGAGTTCAAAATTTCCCAGCTAGGGCCAATCAAATAACTCAGCAGATTAAAGTGCCTGCAAGCAGGTACAGGGGGCCAGGGGTTCTTTTCCGGGCCTGCCATGCCAGCCCCACCCCAGGGGCACGCTGAGAAGGCAGTTGAGACTGGGCATGGTGGCACGCGCCTATAATCCCAGCTCTTGGAAGGCTGCAAGCAGATGGCTCACTACGAGTCTGATTTAGTAGTGAGACCCTTAATACTCCATAGACCCTTCCTTAAAATACAAAAAAAAAAAAAAAAAAGATTATGCAGCTTGAAAAGTAAGGTTGTTTCTTTTGCCTACTCTTCCTAGGGGAGATGTAAAAGACTAGCAACTAGTGCAGGGAGTAAGAATAGACATTTCATTCATATTGCTAAGACACTTTACAAAAAGGAGTCAGACACCTCCTGAGTTTGAACCCAAGTCTGCCATTCACCAGCTGTGTGGCTCCTATCTGCTCTCTGCCTCAGTTTCCTCACCTATAGAATGGCTTTATAAGTAATTATCAAGAGGAAAAATGAGTGCATAGATGTTAAAGACCTTGAACAGTGTCTGGCACATAGCAGTGCTTTCTGAGCTTGGTATTTCCCACTAGGTGTTGTGTGGCCATAGGATTAACTGTCACAATCTAGTTGCCAGGAGTTCTTCTGCAGTAGCTATGGTTCTATTCTGTCTTAGTCACTTTCTTTGTCACTAACGCATAATACCCAACAGCCACAATGTAAAAAGGAAAGTTTTTCTTTGGCTCAGTTTGCAGAGTTTTTGGCCCACTGTCATTGGGCCTAGCTCCTAACCATACACTGCTGAGCCAGTGTTGAGCATAGCATCCCCAAGAGCCAACTGCTCCACAAGAGCCCTGCCTGAGTCCATGAGGCTCTTGGAGGATATCTAGATGTAAACCATAACACACTCAGGTGGCCACATCAGGATGAAATTTCCCCTGGTGTGTGCCTGACCCTACTGCTGTGTTTCATTCAGTTTTGCGGGGATGGGGAGGTACATGTTGTGACATTGCATGGCCATCAGAGTGAGCAGGAGCAACTCCTTAGGGCTGCCACTAGCTGAGGCCTGCTCCTTTAGACCTCAGGGTAGCTAGATGTGAAAGCCCCTTGTTCAGGGAACCCCTGTCCTAGCCCCTGTGTGTGTCCTCCTCCACCTGGGAAGTAGGAAAGGTATCCTCTAGCCTTACAATTCCTGTGTCTAGCTATAGAATTTAAACAATAATGATTAAAACAATGATAACACACCAAGTGCCCTTTAGGTCCCAGGAGGAAGAACATGTTCTTTTTTTAAATTCATGTTGTTAAACTGCTTTACACAAAGGAGTCATGCCCTGGGCTTGAACCCAGCTCTGCCACTTACCAGCTGTATGGTGTGCTGGAGCCCTAAGCACTTGACAAATATGGATTCCTTTAGTTCTCAGAACTACCCTTTGAAGTAGATAATGTTCCTATTTCCATTTAACAGATGAGGAAACTGAATCCAAATTCAGAATCTTCTTTTTTAGGGTTTTTCTTTTTTTCTGACAAGGTCTTACTATGCAGCCCATATTCATAGTGATCCTCCTGCTTTCTGCCTCCCTAAGGTTGGGATTACAGGCGTGCGCCACCATGCCCGGACTCAGAATCTTTCATCCTGACTGTGACACTGAACTGCCTTCTGTTTGAGAATATGCAATCCTAGGGTGGAAAATGCCCAGGAAAGCAAAGCTCAGCCCAATCCATTCATCCTCACCCTTTGTCAGCCACAGGAATATTCTGTGCTAGGAACCACTTGCAGCACCATGTCTGAGATCCAGGCAGGAGTGAAGAAATGAATTATGCATTTGCTACCACTTCAAGTCTCCTTAGGTTGACTCCACCACATGTGAGAGAAGAACACGAAGCCATCTCTTTTCCTGGTTGTAAAATACACCAAGCCCTCTGCCATGCAGCCGACTGTGACAACACAAGGTCTGATTAAGGAATGACAGTATGGAAGGCAGATGGCAGATGCACGGATGCCACACTATCACGTTTTGGTTAAACATTGCTTGGGTTTTTTTTTTTTTTTTCTCCTTTCCTTCCTTGTAAACCTCCTGAATAAATTCGTTTGCTTTCCCCAAGTTAGAAGTGTTAGTATGTCTTTTCTTTAAATATCTGTGCATGGCTGTTTTTTTCCCTGCCAATTTGTCACCATCTGTAACCCGCCCTCTAAGAGAGATGATCTGCTGACAGCAATTATCTTGGAGAGCAAAAGTATGGCCTTGGAGCAGCATGGAAGAGTCAGTGTGGGCTGTGTGTGTAGTGTATGCTGCCCCTGCTCGTGTGTGTGTGTGTGTGTGTGTGTGTGTGTGTGTGTGTGTGTGTGTCCAGGGGCAGTGTGGCCACGCTGTGTGCACACACATTGTGAATGTATGGGATGGGGTACATACATTCAGTGTCTTTATGTGCTCAAGTTGTGCACTGGGCCATGTGCTTGCCTCTGTGCCCCAGGGTCTCTGTGCCCCGTGTGGGCCTCCTGTGGATACCTGTTGGGGGGCTTTGGGCTTTAGGTGCCCATTGAAGATCTGCCGTGCCAGCTTCTGGGCGAAGATGTCCCTCTGAGGTGTTTAAAGTGACTGGGAAGGGCCTACAATTTGGAGAACTGGGCCAAGTGATTCTAACGGCCGGAGTCTCAAGAAGCAGCGCTCGGGAGATGGAGGGGTCCCCGCAGGGCTGCAGTGGGCCCTGGCGGGGCGGCTGGCGGCCTGCGCGCTCCGCCCTCCCCATGATTCCCCCCCCCCCGCGCGCGCGCTGCGCTGCGGGGGAGGGGGACTCGGGTGGCTGCAGCCAAGCGAGGGCAGCGGCCGGGCCGCGATGGCACGCAGTGGCGGTGGCAGTGGCGGTGGTGGGGTCGGGCGAGGGGCTAGGGCCGCGGCCCCGGAAGGGGTCACCCACCCGGAGCCCTGAGACGCTGCCTGGCCTGGCTCCACCATGAACGTCGCGCTGCAGGAGCTGGGTGGCGGCGGCAACGTGAGTGAGAGCCCAGGCCCTGGGGAGGGGACCTAGGAGGAGAGCTGGGGAACAGGTGCCCTGGGCAGGGGCTCCGCGCACTACTGACACTGCCCAGCGTGCAGGCGCGGGGAACACGGAGCCCTAGGGCACCCCAGGCCTACTGAGCGGCAGGTGGGCAGAGCTGGGCCGCAGCTCCCTGTGCCTGACCCGCCTAGCCCCCGCACTTCTGACAGATGGTGGAGTACACGCGGGCCACGCTGCGGGAGGAGGACGTGCCTGAGATTCCCGGAGAACGCGGAGCCTCCCTGGACGCAGTGCAGGTGGACAATGGGGCTCCCACTTCATCGGGTTTTGGGCCCGGCCTGCCGCCAGGCGCGCCCAGAAACCCTGGGCTCTTCCTGCGGACCACCTGCCCCCGACTCCGCTCCTTCTGTGGTCTCTGCGCTAGGACTACGGTGAGGCAAACCTAAACCATGACGTTGCACAAAACAGGCCTGCCTCGTTCCCAGGCCCTGAGTTAACCCACAAGCAAGCGAGGAAATTGTCCGAGTCTTGCCCCTCCGGGAGGAGGGCTGTAATTTGAGCGGTCCCAGCTCAGTAGCTCAGCGCCTCTGTTCTCCTGTGTTCCCAGGTGGGGTTTCAGAAGGGGTCAACACCACTCCTAGGCTCGCACACACAGCTGGAGCTGGCCTTGACTGGGGTCTCTTTACTCCTGGCTGCTCTGCTTCTGGGCTGCCTGGTAGCCCTGGGGGTCCAAGACCACAGAGGTAGGTTAGCCCAAACATGTCACTTTCACTTATAGCTGTGGGGACTCTGGAGGTTGGGAGTGGCTAGGACTTTCTGTGGTTGGGGCCATGCTTTCCATTTTCTGGTGCCGTTGGCCCTTCTGGAAACAGAGACTCGGGCCCTTTGGTCACATTCCCTGCTGCAGACCCATCTCAAGGTGTGTGTCTCACGGAAGCCTGCATTCGAGTGGCCGGAAAAATCCTGGAGTCCCTGGACTACGGGGTGAGCCCCTGTGAGGACTTTTACCAGTTCTCCTGTGGAGGCTGGATTCGGAAGAACCCTCTGCCTGAGGGGCGCTCACGCTGGAACACCTTCAACAGCCTGTGGGACCAGAACCAGGCCATACTGAAGCACCTGCTCGGTGAGTGGGGCTGTCAGGGAGGCGCTGTACTCCTCCTATGCTTTGAGTCCAGCACAGGGCCTGGTATTTAGTAGGTGCTCAGTCAATGTGCACAGGAAAGGAATCAGGTGATGGCTTGCTCCATAAGCATTCTTGAGGAAGGGCATTCAGAAAAAAAGGGGGCAGGGACAGGTTTGAGAGGGCAGACTTGTGAGTGCAATGAAGCTGTGGCAAGTGCTAGGGACCCTGTAGTGCTGAGGTAGACTTGAGGGGGCCAGGAAGCTACAGTTCACTGTTTCAAGCCATCTTCTTGGGTCTATATTAGGAGATTGCTTACTGGCAAGCAGGGGGCCAGAGCTGGTGTCCCCTGCTAGATGTTAACCTGTGTGCCACCTGTGCTCTGTGCTGTGCTGGCAGAGAACACCACCTTCAACTCCAGCAGCGAGGCCGAGCAGAAGACACAGCGCTTCTACCTGTCCTGCTTGCAGGTGGAGCGCATCGAGGAGCTGGGCGCCCAGCCCCTGCGGGACCTCATTGACAAGGCAGGATGCTGGGTGGCGCGGGCAGGGCGAGCGGGAGGGGATGCCATCCAGGAGCACTTTGGGGGCTCTGAGGCCCCAGCTTCCACTTAGGATCTCAGCTCAGCAGCTCAGCACCTCTGTTCCCCTGTTCAGATCGGTGGCTGGAACATTACTGGTCCCTGGGACCAGGACAACTTCATGGAGGTTCTGAAGGCAGTGGCAGGGACCTACAGGGCTACCCCATTCTTCACTGTCTACATCAGCACTGACTCTAAGAGTTCCAACAGCAACATCATTCAGGTGCTCTGCGGGGTAGGGCAGTGATGGGTGTGAACCTCCATTTTGGAGCTGGACTTCCTTCCTCACCCCGGCCTACCAGGGAGTCCAGGGCCTAGGGGTGGCCAGAGGGGACTCAGCTGCTTTCCTTGCTATTGCAGGTGGACCAGTCTGGGCTCTTCCTGCCATCGCGAGATTACTACTTAAACAGAACTGCCAATGAGAAAGTAAGGAGATTCCCGTGAAACACATTCACGGCTCTTATGATTGCGATAGATACAGATTATCTGATCCCCATCCACTCCCCTCTTGGCCCAGGGGTCAGAGTAGGGAGGTGAACCCACCCTGATGCCTAGCAGGCTGACTGCTCTTTCTGTTGTCCCTTCCTTCCTCTTATTTTCCCAAGAAAACGTCTTCCTTCTCTTTTTCCTCATTATTATTATTATTATTATTATTATTATTATTATTGGATAGTGGTAAGGACTGAATCCCAGGGCCTCATGCTGAGCTGCCCTCAACCACCAGCAAACATTGCATGGGCACCCACTGCATATCACGTTTCAGAGACATTGTCACAAGATGCTGTCAGTGTTGACTGATGTGAATGTAGCCAAAAATGAGATTCAAAGGAGAATCTCCGGTAATTGGGAGACTTGGGTATCCAATTTTTCTGAAGAGACTGAATTTGAGCTAGGCCCTATAGAATATATAGAGGTAAACAAGTCCAGCCTGGGTGGAAAGAATGCGTAAAATCAAAGTGTTGGAGAGAAAAATGTGAGGTGTGTTCTGACTGTGGTAAGGGCCTAGTGTGGCAGACAGTGCTGCTCAAAGCAAATGGGAGCTCACTACTCTGGAGGCTGAGGTAGGAGAATTGGAGTTTGTGGCTGTCCTGGGTAATCTGGTGAGATCCTGTCTCAAAATTTACAAAACAACAACAACAACAAAAAGATTTAAAAGGAGGAGAGGATATATATATATAGCTCAGGAGTAGTATGCTCCTATATTTGAATGCCTAGTACAAAAGATAAAGTAGGTGGGCACTGGAAGGGTGGCCAAGGGTTGCTGGAGGGGATGTGGTATGTCTCATTGAAGTGTTTATGGCTGTATGAGAGCCACTGCAGGAGCTGGGAGGGTGCCTAGCAGTGAGGTGAGCATAGTAAGGGCCTTAGGGAGGACACCACAAAGGGAAGGCTACAAGCCCAGGTTTCAAAGGACTCAGCCAGTAAGAATCATGAATTATAGGTGACCAGATGGAAAGAGGGAAGAGGCAAAGACAGCTGAGGATAAGAGCCTGAGTGACAGTGGGGGGTGCCAGGCTGTCTAGAGAATCAACTAAGGGTCTGGTGTAAAGGAGATGTGTGGTGTAACAGGGCTGGAGAGACTTGTGGGTCTTAGGTCAGCTCTGCAACTTGGTGCAGGCTTCTGGGGTCTTGAGGAGACAGTTCCTTGGCCATGGAAGGGACTCACAGCCTCCAGATTGTGTGGGGCTCCAGCTGCAAGTGTGTGTGGCAGACACTCACGCTGTGGCAGGCTCTAATTTTAGATGTGCACCTTCAAGGGCCCTGGGTGACTTCACTCTGTGGGAAAGTAGAGCCAGGAAGCAGGCAGCCAGAGCTTGGGCGTCATCTCATTAACAAACCAAGACAAGGCTTGGGGAGAGCCAGAGAAGCTAGAAGACTGGAGGCAGGAAAGGAGAGGGCCTTGTGCTTAAGGGCTGTGGGGGAGAATGACAGTAAGGGAGCATGCCACAGAGCAGGCGACCAGAGTCCTTGGTCCTCTGCCATCTTTTCACCACCATTTCCCAAGTATTCCTCAGCCAGAACCTCCTCTAGGCAGATGGTGAGCAGCACACTGTCACTTCCCCATGTGGCACAGAAGACTTGAGCTAACTGACCACACTCAGTCCTGTTCACAGTTATGGGGTCTGAGCTAGAGAAGAAGCCTGGGGTCCCCAACATGTGTGATAAGGAGCTGCCTAGGGACAAGGTGGGGGAGGGTGGGCTGAAGGAAGGGAGATGCTTCAACAAAGCCTGAGGCAGGTGATCAGCTCTCTGAATGTGCTCAGGAGAGAAGGAGCAGGCAGGGAGAGTGACCCCTGCCTGGAAAAGGAAGGAGACCCCTGTTATATATGTACATGACAGGGCAGGTTGGGGGTTAGCTTTCCACTAATGGCGAGAACTCCAAAGTGGTGTGAACAGACCTGTGACTTTGATATTGCCTGAGTTGGGGCTGAGGAGTGTGGAGAGAAGGGAGAGAGTTGCTGTGCCCAGTGCTTGGGAAGACCTTGGCTTTGGCTCTCTGGATACCACTGGTTCCCCTGGGCAGGAGGCCTCCTGCCAGGATCTAGGGAAGGGTGTGCTGCAGAAGGTTAAGATAGAACAAAAAGTAGGAATGTGGAGGCTTCCAAAAAGCTTCAGAAATGAGCTCTCAGCAGGAGATGAGGAGGTAGGGAAAGGGCTAATTTTAGGACATGTAGTTGAGCCAGCCAGGAGCTGGGATGACTTGTGATCATCCCCTTCTTGGATGGGTACAATGGCACAGGCCTGCAATCCCAGCACTTTGGGAGGCTGAGACAGGAGGACCCCAAGTTCCAATCAGCTTTGGTGATTTAAGAGACTTAGTGAGACAGTGACTCACATTAAAGAAATTAAAAAATATCTGGGAAAAAAATATCTGGGGAGGGGCCGGGGATGTAGCTCAGTGGCGTAGCGCCTGCCTAGCAAGCGCGAGGTCCAGAGTTCGATTCTCGGTTCCAAAAGAGAAAATAGTAAAAATAAGACCAAAAAAAAAGCTCCTTTGGGAAAAAAAGAAAAAAATATCTGGGGAGGTAGCAGCGGGAAGGCTCTGAGTTCAATCCTCAGGACTCCAAAAGCAAGGAAGCAAGCAAACAAACAAAAACCTCTGCCCTTGACATCAGTAGCAAGAAAGAGGAGAGTCAAAGAGAGAAAGTTTGCACTTCAGAGACTTGGTATTTAGGGATATAGAGCTGAGGTGGATGAGGGGTGGGGCTATGGGCCTGTAAGTGCAGGACCCAGTGCTGAGGCTGCTCCCAGGTTTGCATCATTGTCCTCCAGTCAGGCACCTGCCGCGTGGTAGACACTTTTTGGTGGTGAACAAAGCCAAATAGCTTCATTCTAAAGCAGCTCGATTGATCAATTGATCGTTTGTGCTAGGAGTTGGCCAGGTCACCTTCCCCAAGCTGCTCCCAAGGGACTGGCAGTCACTTTTTAGAGTGGCTGAGGGGTGTGGTTGGGAAGAAAGCTCTTGGCAAAAAAAAAAAAAAGTTCTTGCAGCCCTACTGTGTTACGTGTGACCCAGTTGTCACTCACTGTTCCTTGTCTATGCTTTTCTCTCCCTCAGAGCAGGGTAAATGGAGAAAGCAGCAGGTATGAGGCCTGGAAGGACCTGAGGCTGCCAGGGAGCCCAATTCCCTATGGGATCTGGTCAGACATCAGTTCCATCACTAGGCTGGAACAACCAAAAGGGCTCTAGGCAATGAGAAAGCAAAGCAGTATGGGAAGTAGGACCATCCACTGGACAATGCTTACAGAGAACAAAATTTGTGCTTGGCCCTGCTGAGGCCCTTGAGATCCAGGGGTGAAGAGCTGCTATAACTTGAACAGTGCTTTCTTGGGGAGAGTAGATGTCAAATAAGTACACAAAGATATCAGCAGGAACAGAGTAGACAGTGGTGAGAAATAGGATCACCCTGGAAGTGTTCCAAAAGGAGGGTCAAACAGAATGTGAGGGAGAGGTGGGAGCCAGAAAGACCTTCTCAGGCTTGGGCTCTGAGGACAGGGGTTTTTGCAGGTGCTCACTGCCTACCTAGACTACATGGAGGAGCTGGGGCTGCTGCTGGGGGGACAGCCAGCCTTCACCCGGGAGCAGATGTGGCAGGTGCTGGAGCTGGAGATGCAGCTGGCCAACATCACAGTGCCCCAGGACCAACGGCGTGACGAGGAGAAGATCTACCACAAAATGAGCATCTCAGAGCTGCAGGTGGGGCAGGCAGGAGCCCACAAGCTTTCCTTCTGCTCATTTTTCTCAGGCAGCTGGTCAGGTCATTTCCTTGCTTTTCTGGGCTTCCTACTTATACTACAGGTGTCTTAGAAAGAAAAAATGGTGATCATTTTAGGCCTCCTCTCCCAGGACCATCCTTTGGTTCCTTGTTGCATGTGGATGCATGGAAAGATTGTGTTAAAACTATATAACAACTTGGCCAAACGTGGTGGTGCTCACCTGTAGTACTTGCAGTTTGAGACCAGCTTGGGCTACATGGTGGAACCCTGTCTTCATGAAACAGAACAAAACAAAGGCTATGGAAATGTCTCCTGGGGGCTCCTTGCCAGAGTTGCCCAGTTTGGTGCTAAATTATAGAAAGGATAGGGAAGGGGAGGTTCTGAAGGAGAGGCTAGGCAAGTGGGGAGTATTAGGAGTGGTATTTTGTCAACTATTGTGAGAATATTTGGGTATCTGTGTTGTGGCTAAACAATTGGTGGTTCTCCCCACATAGTAAGTGGTTTGGCTCCAAATTAGAGGGGCCTGCAAGGCCTGGGAAAGGGTTTATTGCAGGAAGGAGTCATCAAACAGCCAGTAGCTGTTGCCATGGAAACGGGAAGGCCTCCCAGGCTACTGCATATCAGTGGGGGAGGGGTGTGCTAGAAGTCCAGCTGACAAGGAGGACGCCTGAGATCCTGTTTGCTCTCAGGCTCTGGCGCCCTCCGTGGACTGGCTTGAGTTCCTGTCTTTCTTGCTGGCACCCTTGGAGGTGGGTGACTCCGAGCCTGTGGTGGTGTATGGCATGGATTACTTGCAGCAGGTGTCAGACCTCATCAACTGCACACAACCCAGGTGAGGGGGATCCCAAGATGTATGGGGCAGGAGGAATCAAGGCTCTGGGGAGCTCTCTGACAGGGCCTGGGCATGGTGGACTGGCATAGCTAGATCGAAGGCTTGGACTCCCAAACATCAAATGAGGCTGCCTGGGCGAGAATTTCGGGCTGCCCTTTGTGATCTCCAACTCTCCACCTTGCTGGAAGCTGATCTCGGTAGGCAGGTGTCTGGTCCCAGGGTGAGGGGGGGCTCCAGGACAGCTTCCTCAAGAGCCTCCCAGGACTCCTGCCGCTGGTGTGTGTGCTCCTGGGCACAGTTGAAGAGGAAAGGGAGAAAGCACTTCACTACCTGCCCTTTCCTTATTTTCTGGTGTGGATGCCAGCATCCTGAACAATTACCTGATTTGGAACCTGGTGCAGAAGACAGCTGCAAGCCTGGACCAGCGCTTTGAATCTGCACAAGAGAAGCTGCTGGAGACCCTGTATGGCACGAAGAAGGTGGGCTCCCTGGCCCTGCCCTACCTTCCAACCCACCCTTGCTCATACCTCCCACCTCCCAAATGCCAGGTGCCATTTGTCTCAAGGTGTGCAGTACCTTTGGCTTTTAGCCTGTGGGGCCTTGGGCTTGTCCCCTGCCTCTGCATTCCCCAGTGCCTTGTCTGTTAAGCAGGAATAACTTGCAAGGTTGGCCTGAGGATCCTCTCAGTTAGTGCAAGGCCCCTACCCTGCGCCTGGTACGGCAGGCACCAGGCTTGAGAATGAAGGGGGCACATGTATAAAGCTTTCATTTCAATATGCCCATGTGGGGGACAGAGGTGGGGACAGCACACTGTGCCTGTGGCTGGTGTCAGGACAAGTATCTCTAAGAAAGTGCACTTGAAGAATGAGTTCTCCCAGTGGTGGAGAGAAGGGAGGGGCCACCAGAAGGAAAAGCAGGTGCATGTGCCCAGAAGCTGGCAGGGGCATGGGGGTTTGCTTGAATTTGGGTAGGAGCTTGAGACAGGTCAAGAGAGAGGTTTGGCAAAGTGGACACAGGGCACCTAGGAAGGCACCTGGCTGCTCTGTTAAGAAGTCTGGTCTTAGCCGGGCGTGGTGGCACATGCCTGTAATCCCAGCACTCGGGAGGCTGAGGCAGGTGGATTGTTGAGTTCGAGACCAACCTGAGCTACAAAGTGAGCTTAAGGCCAGTCTGAATTGCATAGTGAGACCCTGTCTCAAAAAGACAAAAAAAAAAAAAAAGAAGAAGTCTGGTGTTGAGTCATTCACCTGGGAACCAGACTATGACCACAGCAATGCAGAAATAGAGCCAGGTTGTGCATGAAATGATCTCTTAGAAAGGAACAGCAGGAAAGAGGTTGGGAATGGAGTCAACCGGTCAGGAGGTGGCTGCAGTCTTTAGCAGGAGATGATAGTGTTGTGATGGATGATTATTCAGCCAGAAGGAAGAGAGAAAAGGTGGCATTTACAGGAAAGTGGGTGGGACTGGAGATCATCATGCTGGGTGAAATAAGCCTGCTAGAAAGATGAGTAGTATATGAGTAGTATATGTTTTCTCTCACAGGGGAAACTTAGAAGAAGAATGAGATGACCTGAAAGCAGAAGGGAGATGACTGGAGAAGGGGGAGGAGTGTGGGTAGGGAAGAGGAGGGCGGAGGATGGTGTGGATGTCTTAAGGGCTTCCTTAGTGTATGTGAGTACGTTACCTACGTGCAGGAAAATTCAGTGTAACCAAAGTGCAGTGATGAGAAAGAGGACAGTGTGGTAGGGGGAGGACATGGCAATGGGCAGGCAGAGTGATGGAGGAGAGTCAGTGAGCACTAGTGATCGATGGGCGGCAAAGGGAAGCAGGTGAGATGGCACCCAGGTTTCTGTCATGGGGGACCCACTAGTTACCAGCCTGAGTTGTCAAGCTGGGCAGAGAAGTTTCTGGAAACATAAGAGGAGGCAGATGCTGAGGGTAGAACAAAGAGCTGCTGGGATAGGCAGTTGGACGTCACCCCTTATGTTTCCTGGAGTCCCAGGGAGAGCTGGCACCAAACCCAGGCCCCTGGAGCCTAGAGCTGTGCAGGCCCCGGACCCCGACTCTTTGTTCCTTCCTAGTCCTGCACGCCGAGGTGGCAGACCTGTATCTCCAACACAGATGATGCCCTGGGCTTTGCGCTAGGTTCTCTCTTCGTGAAAGCCACATTTGACCGACAAAGCAAGGAAATAGTGAGTCTCATGCTTCTGCCAACACAGTCCTTTGCTTTATCTGATGTGCCTCATTCATGTAGAGAATGCTGGAAGGAAATGCATAAAGATACGGACAGCTGTTGCTTTGGGCCATGGGATTATGAGGACTTTTCAATCTCTGAATTAAATAATGTTTTTATAAAATTTTAATAATGAATTTATTATCTATACAATTAGGAAAAGTAATATTTTATTAGGAGAGGATAATGGTTATGCTTAGTCTTATCCATATAGCTTTTTTTTTTTCCTGTGTTTGGTACTGGGGATCGAACTCAGGGCTCATGCATGCCAAGCAAGCCCTCTGCCACTGAGCTACATCCCCATCTCCTTTTATTTTGAGACAGAGTCTGGCTAAATTGTACAAGCTGGCCTTAAACTTGCCATCTTCCTGCCTCAGCCTCCCAAGTACCTAGGAGTACAGGTGTGCATTGCTGTGCCTGGACACAAGGGTGTTTATAGTACTGCTATTTATAATGCGGGAAATAAAAAGAGCCTAAATGCCCAACCAGAGGATAAAGGGAAAAAAAACCAAACAAACCTGAGATTAGGATGGGTAATGAGGCAGCTTTTATTTATTGTTTTTTTATTTCTTATATTAATATGGCTTTATTTATTTGCAGAACCAGGGCTTGAACTCAGGCCCTTGCACTTGCCAGGGAAGCATTTATTCCACTGAGCCATCTCCCCAGCCCCAGCTTTTATTTTTATTTATTTATTTTCCTTTTTGTGGTACTAGGGATTGAACTCAGGACCTTGTGCTTGCCAGGCATGCATTTATGCCAGAGCTATATCTCCAGCCCCCATAAGGCAGCTTTTAAATTGAAGATTCCCTACCCTACCCTTTTTTGGTGGTATCCAATCCTGGGATCCAATGCTGGCCTTAAACATCCTAGTCAAGCTCTCTACCATTGAATTTTTTTTTTTTTTTTTTTTTTTTTGTCTTTTTGAGACAGGGTCTCACTATACAGTTCAGGCTGGCCTTAAGCTCACTTTGTAGCTCAGGCTGGTCTCGAACTCACAACAATCCTCCTGCCTCAGCCTCCCGAGTGCTGGGATTATAGGCATGCGCCACCACGCCCGGCTCTACCATTGAATTATAATCCCAACCTTTTCTAATTTTGAAACAACGTCTCTTTAAGTGGTTTAGGAAGACCTTGAACTTCTAGTTCTCTGGCCTCAAGGGTGGCTGGGATTACAGGTAAGCAAAAAACAAATAAATTAAAAGTAGACTGATCGAGGAGGTCTGGCACATGTTTATAGTTCCAGCTACTCTGGAGGCTGAGGCAGGATAATCTTGAGTTCAAGGCCTATCTGATCAACTTAGCAAAACTGTGTCTCAAAAATAAAAGTAAGAGCCAAGCTTAGTGGTACACACCTGTAATTCTAGCACTCCAGTAGCTAAGACAGGAGGGTCACAAATTTGAGACAAACCTGAGATATATAATGAGACTTGGTGTGAAAACATATATAATAAGCCAGGCGTGATGGTGCATGCCTGTGATATCAGCACTCAGGAGGCTGAGCCAGAAGAAGTGCCATGAGTTTAAGACCAGTCTTAAACTCAAGATCCTCCTGACTCAGGGCTACACAGTGAGTTCAAGGCCAGCCTGAATTACATAGTGAGACTCTCTCTCTGTCTCTTTCTCTCTCCCTCTCTCTCTCTCTCACACACACACACAAACACACAGATTACAAAATGAAAAATTCCAAAAAGGGATTTAACTGTAGTGTTTGCCTAACTTTCAAGGTCCTAGGTTTAATCCCTACTACCACACCCCTCCAACATGTTACACAAAATAATTCATATTTTAAATACATATACCTGGCCAGGGGAACATATTAGAAGTACATAATTAAAATATTAAAAGAAGCTAGACATGATGGTACATGCCTGTAATCCAAGAACTTGGGAGGCTGCAACAGGAAGATTGTAAATTCCAGGTCACTGGGACTACAGAGCAAGACCCTGATTGCTAAAAAAAAAAAAAAAAAAATCAGTGATTGGATTGTAAATCGCTTTTTTCTTCAACTATTTGTTTCAATTTTCCAAATTTTCTATAGTAATGCTCATAGTCAAAAGTCATTATATATAATTTTTTTTTTTCTTTTTGAGACAGGGTCTCACTATGCAGTTCAAACTGGTCATGAGCTCACTTTGTAGCCCACACTGGTCTCGAACTCCCAAGGATCCTCCTGCCTCTGCCTTCCTAGCGCTGGGATTATAGCTGTACACCACCATGCCCAGCTTAAAACTTTGTGTGTGTGTGTGTGTGGGGTGCTGGGAATTGAACTCAGGGTTTTATATTTTCCAGGCAGGCACTGTGCCCTGGGCTATATCTCCAACTCATCATTATATTATATTAAATTATAAAATTACTGGCAATTAAACTGTTTACTAATAAGAAAAATAGCCACCCCTAATATCAATACTTTTAAAAACACTGTACTGTTTTCCTCCTCTTCCTCCCCCTCCTTCTCCTCTTCCTACTCCTCTTCCTTCTCAGTGCAGCAGTGGAGATTGTTGAACTAAGTTACATCTTCAGCCCCACTTTGTAAAATTTTATTTTTCTAATTTGCCAAATTGCTCAGGCCAAGCTCTAGTCCTCCCGCCTTGGCCTCCTCAAATGCTGGGATTTCAGGCGTGTGCCACCATCCTTGGCTCTTTCTTTCCGCACTCAGCTTTGTTCTATGAGTCGACTTCTCAGGGCTCCCCTGCAGAAACAGCGATGGGCTCTCAGATGTTCAGGGAGGTGTCCGGCGAAGCCGGCACCAAGCACCAGAAGTGCAGGAGGAGGCTGACTAGCTTCTCGCTCCCAGGCAGAGGGGATGATCAGCGAGATCCGCTCTGCTTTTGAAGAGGCCCTGGACCAGCTGGTTTGGATGGACGAGAACACCCGGCAGGCGGCCAAAGAGAAAGTAAGCTGTGGCTGGGGCTGGAGCGGCATCTCCAGGTGGGGGTGGAGAACTGCGTTTCGCTGGGAGTTGGGAAAGGGAAGCCTTTGCCGGGTCTCTTCAGGCAGATACCATCTATGATATGATTGGCTTCCCGGACTTCACCCTGGAGCCTAAGGAGCTAGACGACCTATACGAAGGGGTGAGTACCGCCCCTGTGCGGGCTGCTCTGTGGCTTCAACACGCGGAGCTCACAGCTGGGGTTGGAAGAGATGAGGCTCCGCTCATGTACCAAGCTGCAGTAGGGATGGCAGCAAGATGTGGTGTAAAGGAGGGAACGGGCTCAGAGCCAGGTTTGTGTCCAGACATGTTGCTACCCCTAACTAACTGTGGGCCTTGGGCAAGACTGCTCTGGGCCTCATTTCTCTGTCTGCAAAGTTAATTAGAAAAAAAAGTGACCAGTGATATCAGTCCCTTTGCTAATAGCACCCCACCCCTTTGTTCTCCCGTTATTTATTTTACAGGCTATTAGGAGAACAAAAGAAGGGAGTATGTATTAAAAAAATACAATATGGGCGGAATATGTACTGTTTAAATATTGGCAATGATCTACTATTTTATTCCTATTCTACAATTGGGAAAACTGAGGCTTGTAGAGGTTCTGAATGAGTAGGCAAGCTGACTCTGTTTTCTTCAGCATATTCTCATTTGGTTTCTGTCTCCCAACATCTGCATAGTATGAAGTCTCTGAAGATTCTTTCTTCCAAAACATGTTGAATTTGTACAACTTCTCTGCCAAGGTGATGGCTGACCAGCTCCGAAAACCTCCCAGCCGAGACCAGTGAGAGTGGGCAGCCCAGATCCTGGGGGCAGCAGGGAGGTGGGCGAAGGTCTGCAGGGTGGGTGGTCCAGGGCCCTTACAGGGTGCAGAGCAGGGCATCTAGGCCTGTGGGGCACCAGGAGAGTCAGGAGCCCCATCTGTGCCCCTTCCTCCCACAGGTGGAGCATGACACCTCAGACGGTGAACGCCTACTACCTTCCAACCAAGAATGAAATCGTCTTCCCCGCTGGCATCCTGCAGGCCCCCTTCTATGCCCGAAACCACCCGAAGTGTGTCTGAGGCGGGTGGGGCTATGGGCTGGGGCCTAGACCAGTGGATGAGCAGGGAGCAGAGCCACAGGGGGGATTTGGAAGCCCCCCTACTGTGTTGTCATTCCCTTCTAGGGCCCTGAACTTTGGTGGCATTGGTGTGGTAATGGGCCATGAACTGACACATGCTTTTGATGACCAAGGTAGGGGCCTACAGAATTGTCCTCTGCAGCCTAGAGTCCTAGTGTCTCCTGCAAAGGCGTGGGGTGACGGGTGGACCTTTGGGGCTCTAGAGTCTGTGGGCCAGCACCAGTGGGGGGCACTCTGGTTCCCAGGGGTGAGCTGTCCTGTGGTGTGGTGCAAAAGTGAGTTCTCCTTAGGGCGTGAGTATGACAAGGAAGGAAACCTGAGGCCCTGGTGGCAGAATGAGTCACTGGCAGCCTTCCAGAACCACACAGCCTGCATGGAAGAGCAGTACAGTCAGTACCAGGTCAATGGAGAGAGGCTCAACGGCCGCCAGACACTGGGCGAGAACATTGCTGACAATGGGGGCCTGAAGGCTGCCTACAATGTGAGTGGGGTGGCAGTGGGACAAAGGCTTTGAGCAAGGGTGGGCTCCAGGTACTCTTTGCCTTTCTTCTCCCAGGCGTACCAGGCTTGGCTGAGGAAGCATGGGGAGGAGCAGCAGCTACCGGCCATGGGGCTCACAAACCACCAGCTCTTCTTTGTGGGGTTTGCCCAGGTATCTCTTCCAGAAATCCCTTCTGACGTTCCCTCCAGGATGTCATGAGGAAGAGTTGGGGGCATTCAGAGAAGGGGCTGGGAAGTGGGGCCAAAGTTGGGGGATGGCAAATGGGGTATGAAGGTCCAGAACCCACAGAAGCAGGCTAAGGAGGGAGAGGCCTGCAGGAGGATTTTGCAGATCTCAAAGGCCAGGGCTGCCCTGCATGGGGGGTCAGTGGTGATGCTCTCCTTGCTGCTATGGTTAGCAATAGAGTAGACCAAAGCATGTGCTGGCCAGGAGTGCAGGAAGAGTAGGGCAAGGACCCAGGCAGGATGTCCTCCAAGCCAGGAGGGACTATGCCTGTGCCTTTGCTGCCTATGTTGAAGGACTTGGGGACAGAGGGCTCCTGCAGACCCTTGAAATTGAAATGCCCCCCCCCCCCAGTTCCCCCCAGTGCCCCTGAGCAGAGGGCTCGGGGCAGCAGTGGTTTGTGCTCTTTACGCGGCCTTCCTGTGAGTGTTCCCACATCTATCCTGGCCCACAGGTGTGGTGCTCAGTCCGCACACCAGAGAGCTCTCACGAGGGGCTGGTGACCGATCCCCACAGCCCTGCACGCTTCCGCGTGTTGGGTACACTGTCCAACTCTCGAGACTTCCTGTACCACTTTGGCTGCCCCGTCGGCTCCCCCATGAACTCAGGGCAGCTCTGTGAGGTGTGGTAGACTTTGGGGCTAGAGGGGGGATGGCCGGCTATCCCCAGGGCCTGGGGCTTCTTGGTTGGGAGAAAGTGAACATACGTTGGGCTGGGTCCAGTGCCTCCATACTACAGGGAATGCTTGGCCCATCCTTCCCCACTATCACACTGTGCCTCTGCTTTGGGAGTGCCCCTTCCTCCAGCAGAGTCCCCACCGTTCACTGTGACACCCTTCCATGTCATCCAGCCTGGCACCTGGGTGGGGGCCAGTTCCCAAAGGAAGGAGTCTCTCTCGAGGCCTCAATTCAGTGAGCTTGGGGGCCTTGGGGCCCACTATGCCTCTCTGCTCCTCCTAGCCTCATGCAGCATTGCTTGGCAGTGGGCTTGGCTCCCAGCAGCGAAATGCGCCTTGTGCTGATGCCACACACTGCTACCTACCCTCATGGACAGACCCACTATACTTGGCTTTCAGCAGAAGCCAAAGGGCTTTAAGCTTTCCTGCTGCCTCGAGCCCTAGGCTGAGGGGGAAGCAGGTGTGTGTAGGGGATGCTGGTTCCTATCATTTAGGGCATGAGTCTTGAGGGTGACTGGTTCTCCCTGGACCAAGCAGATAGAACAGGAAGAGGGAAGGACAGAGTTTATTTTTACAGGGAAGAGGGTGGGGAGAGTGTGATCTTGGCCATGTAGGACCCTATGCCAATAAATAGACCCACATCAGTCAGCCTGTCTCTTCCTTTAGTTTTGCGTTCATTTATTCATTTTCCTATTCCACTAATATTTATTGAGCCAGGCACTCCTTCACTCTCTTACCTGAGACAGAGGACTAAGACATGAGGCTCTGAGAAGACAGAGAGAGAGGCAGGCTGGAGGGAGGGAAGGCAGCTGCTCCATCACTGGGTGGGGCCTGGGTTGGAGCAGTTAGGAAGATGGGTGGGTGGCCCTTATCTTGCCTGAGAGGAAAGCCCTGAGCTTGGGACCTTAGCCTGTGCTATGGCTGAAAGAGCACACAAGTTGCTCATGGCCTCAAAAGCTCAGAGCTCCCAAGAGCCTGGCGTTTCACACACACACAGTTATTAAAGCCTTACACTGCCAGGCACAGACTACAAACAGGCCCTCCACCCTTCAGAGTGAATTGTCCAGTGCCTCTTGTATTTTAGCCATTTATGTGAGGCAGCTCATTTCCTAATCCATTCTCCCATGTATTAACTCATACATATTAACTCATAGATTTTTTTTTTTTAAAGACGTTGGTCACCAACAATGTGTCAAGCACCGAGGATACAAAGATGACTAGGATGATGCCTTCCCTTCGGGGACTACTCTTCTGTTTCATTGTTATCTGCATGAGCTCATCTAATCCTCACAGCAACTGTACTCTCCAGCTCTCCCACTGCTGAGACAGATAGCTGACGCCCACAACTTAAAGGAAGAGAGGGTTACTGTGGCTTATGGATTCAGGGGATCTAGTCCATGGCGGACTGGCTCAGAGGCTGGGACATCATAGCAGACAGTGTGGCAGAGTGAAGATGCCTTAGTTCATGCCTACTTGGAGGCAGAGCAGAAAAAATGTGCCAGAAAGGAAGGGGACCAGGGGTCCCAAGATCAAACCTCCATGATTCACCCAGAGATACCTAGAAGTGTACTTTACTAACCTGTTAGGCATTTCTTAGTCCCATGAAGCTGTCATATCAAGATTAGCAATCATGGAGCTCTGGTCCTCATCAAACAGATCCATCCTTAGTTATATCACTGCAATCAAAGAGATCTGGATTAAAATTGAGGTTCTGGTTAGTTGTGGAGTTTACATCTGTTCCCTAATGCCCATGAGATTCAGTTTCCTCATCTGTAAAATGGGCAAAATCTTAGTCCCTTCCTTGTCACTCAGACAAAGCAAACCCACAAATTAAATGAACAGAGGATTAGTGTGGTTCACAGTTGCAGGCTACAGTCAACTGGCTTCCAGACAGTGATAGCAGGACAGAGAAGCACAAAGAAGGCAGAGCTGCTCACATCATGGCCTTATGGCAGGCAACAAGCACAGAAGAGGAGACAGGCCCAGAGGGAGCCACCTCTTCCAGCCAGACCCTACCTCCTATCAAATCAGCTAGCTGAACTGCCCCATGATTTAGTCCCCATCCCACAAGCCCACCTGGGAGTGCATGAGGCTGTTGAGGGACATTTTTACAGGGTCTACAGGGTCTCACTACACAGATTAGCCTCACAGTGATCCTGTTTTCAGCCACCCAAGCACTGGGATTATGGGCACATGCCAGTCTCAATTTCCATCTTAGCATGCCTCAGGGATGGGGCCGGCACAGGATGTTGGGTTCCTGCCTCTGCCTGAGCAGGTGCTTTAATAAACTGAGCTATGCAGCTAGTCCTGTTGAGGGACCTTCTTCATCTAAGCCATGGGAAGCAAAATGGGAGCATCTAATCTCACTGCTAAGACTCAGTGCTCCCCAGAGTACAAGCAGGGGTGTTTGTCTTGTTCAAAATGGCGAAAGGGAGAGTTTGACTGTGATTGCTGCTGAGACCTTGGCCTCTTGGTGATGTCCCTAATGTGTTCCAGTCACAATTCTGTATCCTGCCCCTGCTGTTCAGCTGTACCCACAAAGAGCTGTAAATGGGCCATGGCATGTTCCAGGAAGTTCTGGTGGCTCCTCAGGTGAAATAAATAGCTGTGCTCAAAAGGAGCAATGTAACCATATGTGGCGATGCACGCCTGTAATCCTAGCACTTGGGAGGCTGAGGCAGGTGGAATCACTGAGTATGAGGCCAGCCTGGGCTACATAGTGAGGTCAAGGTCAGCCTGAACTGTAGAGTGAGACCTTGTCTTTTTTTATTTTATTTTATTTTATTTTTTTGTCTTTTTGAGACAGGGTCTCACTATGCAGTTCAGGCTGGCCTTAAGCTCACTTTGTAGCTCAGGCTGGTCTCGAACTCACAACAATCCTCCTGCCTCAGCCTCCCAAGTGCTGGGATTACAGGCATGCGCCACCATGCCCGGCTGACCTTGTCTTTTTTTAAAGTGAACTTATGAACTTCGGAAATTCCAGAATCCAGAAATATTAAATGATTTGTGGAGTCCGGGTATGGGTCAAGGGATGAGATTTAGAATAGTAGAGAGGTAACGAGACAGAGTTGGCAGGACAGAGGTTCACTCTTTTTGACTCCTGATTTCAGGGGCCAGCTTAGGATCCTGATCAGCTGACCAGTATGGCATCAAAACTTCATATTTGCCAAAAGGCCAAAGTGTCAAGTAATGATACTAGTTACCAGCTTTCATTTATTGAGTCCCTTTTTTTTTTTTTTTTTTGCTTAAATCTGTGTTAACTACTTTATCTCATTAAATTTCCATAGCAATAGAGGGTGATTTTGCTATTGTCTCCATTATTCAAGTGGGGAAATGGAGGGCTGCACTGCTCCCAATGTCAGAGAAGTCAAACTACATTTAGGTTTACAACTCAGACACCCTTATTCCCCACCATTTTGTCTCCACATCACAATAATGGAGTTTAGACTCTAACACAGATGTCTGCCTTCTTGCCAAATTCATTGTTTCCATCATGTTTTCAAGTGGGGCCATCACCAACAGTAGGTGCATTTCTGTGCTTTCCTGGACAAACAATGGTGACAACCAGGTGACTGTAGGAAGCCTAGACACACACTGAGCTGAAGCAAAGTGAGGCAGTATGTGTTTGCTGAAAAAACTGCAGGTGCTTGGTTCCAGAGGCAAGGCAAGGTGAACATCTGTGTCAGATGTGACCTTTCTCCCTGTAGCCCCATTGGGCTGTGGATGTGCATCTGTGATATGTTCTGGTGTTGAAGAAGGGAAATGAAGGACTGTGCTCCTGTGCGGACACATACAGCAATTCTTGCAGAAGTGTTGGCCATCTCCTATGCTACCCCACTAGGAAGTCTAATTTCCATACTGAAGAAGGTAATATGCCAGGAAATACGGTTTTACTCTTGGTAGCACTTTAGAAATTTCATGTTGAAAAGAGTGCCTCATAAAGGCAGTTTCAGCGGGCTTATCATGGATCACAAATGGGGAATCCTGACAATTTTCCAATTCTCAGCTCCAGAGAAAGCTCCCAAAGAGTCATTATTGAACATAAAGACGACTGAAGAATACAAAGCCATTCATTCAGTCATCCATCCATCCATTCATTCATTCATCTGCTAAATCTTTACTGAAGGCCTACTACAAGCCAGGTACTAGGCATAGTACTAGGGGCACTTAAGACACACTTCTTTGTCCTCCAGGAGCTCAGAATATAGACAGGGAGAAGTATGAGTACATGGAAGAAACAAATAATCTGAAAGGTAGGGTGACATAAGGATCTGAGATGGGTGATACGGAGCTGGAGTTCAGAGATGGGAGAATTTACCAGCTGAAAAAAGTAAAGGGCATTTCACACAGATGGAATAGCAATGTAAAAAGGCTAAGCAGCTTGATGGGGGGGGCAGACCATGTTTACAAGTGCAAAGTGTTCAGGATGATCAGATGAGGGCACATGAAGGTGACGTCACAGGGTGAGTCTGGAGAAGAGCCATGGTAACTATAGGTATGAAACAGGGAAATGTAAGATTTGCTGTCAGTTCTGGGAGTTAACAGTGATGGCCACACATGATCTGGCTGTTTGAAGAACACCAGGCCAACAAAGCAGCAAGCCAGCGGCGGTCGTGCAGTGCTGCGTGCAGCCTGGTGGACATGTAATGTTCTTTGAGGGCCAGCTTTGAGGTGAGTAGCTCTCAGGTGAGAAGAGGCAGCTGTAAGAACATGCTTCTGCATCTTGGGCTAAACTTGGGGAGCAGCACAATAGAAGGTGCAACTTGAAGGGAGGACAGAGGATATGTGATGTGTTGGCACTTGATTGGAAACTAAAAAAATCAAGAGTTTGCTCAAATGGTACCAAGGAGTAGTCGTGGGACAGTAGTGGACCAAAATGAACCTTGAAGCAGGACATGGATATTACCAAAGATCCTTGAACAGAGCTGCCAGGCATTTGGATTTGACAACAGGCTTGGAAGCTTCAGTGCTTGGAGGAGGGAGAAGGGCAGGTGTTTTATTCAGCCTTGTAGGTACAAAGTATTTGGAAAATAAGGGGACAACTTCCCCCTTTCTAATTGCAGGGCATCCAGGGAGGCACGCTCTATTCATCATCTCATTTTCTTTTTTAAAGATAATTTAGCAGAGGTATAGTTTATTACATTTTAGTTTATTACATTTTACATTGGCAGAAGCCAGGCTGAGAGAGGTTAGGTAGCTTACCTAGGTGTCACAGCTAGTAAATGACAGAATTTGGTTTCAAACACTAGATCTGTCTGTCTTTAAAGTGTGTATTCTCTTACCCTCCAAAATTTTTATTTTGGAGAATGTAAAACAGAGCAAAAAGTTGAAAAACAGGACAACTCTTTGTTATCTGGAATCACCAGCTACTTAATGGGCTATGCTTTGTGCCACAATGTCCATGTCATCTTCAAAGTGCTTTTTTTTGTATGTTTGTTTATTTTGAGACAGGATGTCACTTTGTAGTTCAGGCTGGTCTCAAACTTGCAGTGATCTTTTTGCCTCAGCCTCCTGAATGCTGGAATTACAGATGTGCCCTCCAAGATATAGGCTGGGATGTGCTGGCTGGGATGTGACTGGTGTATACCACAAAATTTGGGATCTGATAGAAGGAAATCAGAGAAATCTCTATAAATGACTAGAGAAAGCAATCTGAAGACAGAAATGGAATAAGCAGAACACCTATGAACTGTCCA